>ML841099.1:35168-47750 GCA_009831015.1 Picea engelmannii
ACATTTATTACATCTAACTACCATAGTGGGCCTTTATTAATATAGTAGACCTAATCCACCTTACATTGAATGACCACATTCTCATATATTAAATGACTTCCACTAATAATACATAAACACATTCCCATTTGGCACCTCCCTATATATAATACAAAAAATATAAAGAAGGTCAAGAGACTAAGGATATTTTAGAGAATTAGAAAGAGAAAGAATTCGAGAAATCTCAGACTATGTTAGTACAGTTAAAATAAGCAATGGATGACCACAAGGATGTCAATTTGTTAGAGATCCTGAAAGAAAAACAACGCATAGTTACAAGAATAGAAGACTTTGACATAGATTGTGTATTGGATGAAGAAACACATTTGAATATTATGCCAAAAATCACTTGGGAAATTATGGGAAAGCCTACTATGGTACCTTCATTGAGAAGGATAGGCTTGTTTAAAGAAAATATGATAACCCTATGTGGAAGAGTTACTAATATACATATGATTACTCATGAAACATCAACATAAGAGGAATTTGAAGTTATTCGATTTGTTGAGAACAACACCCCTTTTCCACTTTTGTTAGGAAAGACTTGGATTTAGAAGGATCAAATCAAAAGGAAAGCAGAGGAGGAAGCTACAAAACAGAAAAATCAAGAACTAAGGGACTTCATAACTAGAAAAATAGAACGATTAATAGAAGAACAAGAGGATAGGTCGAAGCAACAGAGGGCCAAAGAATTAGTTGTTGAAGTTGAAATAACATAGGAAGGCTTAAAGAACTTGTCCATGCAAGAAAGAAGTATAGCCACCCCAGAAATAGTAAGAGAAGGGACATTAACCTCAGAATATGTAAGAGTGCATCAGAAGTGCGAAGTCCTTTCACCAGGAGAGAATAAGAATGAAAATGGAAAGAGGATTCCAAAAATTGTTAGAGAAGCTCAGATCACAGGAAAAAAGGCCAGGAAGCTCAATAGGAAGAAAGTTAAGCTGCAAGAAACTATAGAAAATAGAAGAAAGACTTTGCAGGAGGCAGATCTAAATAACTTGAATTACACCGAAATAGTAGAACCACGTAGAATGGGACTTCGCCATGACGAATCAATATCACCGTTGGAGGCACCTCGACCGTTAGAATGACGCCCTAGAACGACTAGAAAACGTAGTTATGAGAAAATGGATCGTTGATATCATGCCACAACGAATAGATTCACATTGATGGATGCACTCCTACCCGTTGGAGGAATCTGTTATGACACTTGTTTATTTAACCCATCGGATGCTACGCCAGGACTAGTTTTTTCTACCCGTGAATATCCAAGCTAACAAAGAATCCATTGTATCGCGTTGCACTTTCTATACCTTGCCACTCATTTGATTACCTCGATTTTTCGTTTTCCTACCCGGTCTATTTGGTTACAAGTGTGAATATCGGGTGAACCTAGCGTGTTATAAAAGTCTATGGAGGATATTCTCGTGGAGGTCATGGTTGAGAGAGTTATCTATGTAGGAATATAGGCATCCTCACCTGGGGGACTGCAAGCATCCTCCTCGACTAGACATCATTCTATTTGTGCTACAAAGAAGAAAAGAAATCACCATGATGATCTGGCTAACATGAAGTAGATCATGTCAGTCTTTCCTAAGTACATACTTCCTTTGGATGGCGCGGTTAACCACAACAGTATCCCACGTGACTTTGAGTACATGTTGATCACTGTGTACATCCCGAAGGTGATACGTGTAGTTGGACCCCAGTTAGGACAGATCCCAACCTTGAAGAACAACGACTTTAACCTCGGAGATAGGAAGAAATGTGTGATGCTCGTGCCCCATAGGTATTTGATGAAGACGTCTGGGAAGAAGCCACACATATTCTACCAACCATGGATTAAGGAGCTCATGTAGTCCACAATACTGAATGTGATGAATATCCCACACTTTGGACGACATCAGGAGGTTAACACTTGTGTTAAACTCCTCCTATCATGCTATCACAGAGGATATCTATGGCTCGACAGGCAGGTTATTGTGGATTCGACACTGATCCACTTGATTACAGGACTGAGCATGCAGGGACCGGACCCTCAACAGTTCTACCCAGGGAAGAATTCAGATCGCTCCCAGGCACAACGCATAAAGGAGGATTGTGGTGATGTAGAAAAGGGAAAGAAAGGATACAATGTAGCCTCCATACAGGATGATGCAGTGCACCTAGATTGTCATCTTATAGTTGGAAATCTCGTCAGAAAGAACCGTCCCACGCAGGTCACAGGATTCATAGTATACCTCACAGGAAATTGCGTGGAGGGGATGCAAATGAACTGGGCGAGCTACCTCATCAATGACCTCGAGAAAGACTACCACGAAGCACAGGATCAGGTCTATGAATTCCATTTTAGCCGGTTACTGGTATTAATCACATTTTTCACTTGGCAGATGTCAGAAGGAGCGACATTTCCAGAAGTTGAGCCATCAGAGCCATTGGTTGCAAGGTTCATCACCTTGTGGTATACAAATGATATGTCAAAGCAGTGGTATTCGAAATTTGTGTTCCATGCCTACTACCAACAGTTGAAGCGTGCTATTGAGGCATTTCCACGCATTACACCAAACACATTGCACCAATACAAACCGCTAGCGAAGTTTCACGCAGATTGACACTTTATTTATATCACTGCGCGTAGGGATGAAAGCAAGGAAGAGTTGCAGTCCTATTATAAGTTGACCGACAAAGACATGGAGGATATCACCAAAGAATGGCCAGTAGAGTTCCTTGTACCGGTTGACGATGTAGAACTCTACGACCCTGACATCATTGGAATCCCCTTGGTCACCCAGGTCGAGCATGTCGGGTAGAGTAGCGCGAAGAAAAATAAGAACAAGGAGGAAGTGCAGAACATAGAGACTGTTGAGGAGGACACCACCTTGAAGGAAAGTGGGCCTCACTCGCCGGCGGGAGGAGGAGGAGGAGACGAAGTAAATCAAGAAAGAGGAGGGGAAGAAGGAGAAAAGAAAGGGAAAGGAAAAGTTATACCACCAAAGGATCCCCTTACTGAGGCTGAAACATCGAAGAAAAGAAAGGTTTCCCTATAGAAACCCTTGGCAAGAAAGAAGGCGTGCGCTAGTGAGCTCAAGATGAAGTCCACACTCATAGAAGATGATGTTGATCTAATCATGGCAGTCGTGGAGGATACTTCAGAAGATATCTTTCAGTGTTATGGAGCAAAGCAGGAGTGGTGTACGAAAGAATATAGAAGGAGCTGAAGGAGATATAGAAATCCATTCATTCAAGCTATGCAGTACCTACTATGTCTTCTTCATCGAAAATTACTGAATTGCGGGATGAACCCGCCCAATTAAAAAGGCTAGCAGATGCAACAGAGGCTTGACTTCATTGATCCCAAGAAGAAAAAAAGCAGACTACAAAATCTTTGAAGCAAGAAAAGGAGGAGGTATTAGAGAAACTTCGAGTTGAGTAGAAGGAGAAAGATGAAATTCAGGCGATGTTCAAGGAGGACAATACGAAGTTACAGAAAGAAAAATACCAGCTGCTCGTAGAGCAAACTGTGGTCAAAGAAGCAGTCACTAAAGAAATTTTCTCTATGCTGAGCTTGGAACAGGAGGAACCAGATTCAGTCGAGATGCAAGTGGGGAAGCTCGATGAGGCCATTCAGCAGCTTCAAGCATGGATAACGGAGTTATAAATCCAAGTAGTGTCAATCACTTCACAAGAAGTGTGTGATCAAAGGGACGAAGCTGCCAGGAGCACAGTTGGAAGGATCAGGGCACTCGCCTCAGAATGTAAGAAATTGAGCGATATTGGTGCGTAGACCTATGAAGGCCTCGCAGAAGGTCCGGAGCTAAGAAAACTGGAAGCATAACTACATGAGGTGTAGCAGAAGGCCTCCATCATCTAGGCAGAGATGAAGTCACTCAATCTAGTTGAGAAAATGAAGAGATCATAGGAGAAGTGCCCAGTCCAATAGGATATTACTGCCATCTAGAGAAGAGTCATGGAAGTTACACATAGACTACATCTGGTACAAGACGAATCCTGGATGATTTTTGAAGAGATTGAAGGACAAGGCTCACAACTGGACTAGATGGTTACAACAGTGGAACAATGCCTAGAAGGGCCTGTTACAGAGCAATTGATTCAAGAGTTCGTCGAGCAGGAGGCTCTAGTGAAGCAACAAGTTGAGGAATCTTGAGCTAAGCTCGAGGCCTTTGAAGGAGCGTTGCCCAGATCTGAGTGACTTGGGACGAGTCACAAGTGAGTGTTGGGGGCATGTTGGCTCTTGACCAATTTTTGAGGAAACATTGGTCGTGTTTGACCATTTTTGGGAATTTGACAGGCTAGTCAAAGATGGAGCGCCCAGGTGGAGCCAAGATTATGGGATCTCACTCATTTTGCAGGCTTATGGACCCAATAAAGGGTTTTAGGGTTTATGTAACGGGTTATGGGATGTTGTCCCATGGGTTTACTCATGTTTATGCCTTTTTGTAAATGTATAAATAAGTAGCTAAGCGATGTAAGAAGTCTAACTAGATAGAGGGCTATGTGCACCATATGTTGTAAGTGTTAATATTGGCTTAGTGCAAGAGATTGTAAGTGGCTTTGTGAAAACGGTCTATGTAAATTAGGGCTCTGTGCTACTAAGGAGTTGGCTCTGTGCCTTGACCTAATTTTGGGAAGGAGAATCTGGCGCATAGCGCACAGATCTCCTATCCTCCACAGAGTTTGGCTTTGTGTCTTTGTGCACAGGAGCAGTAGAATGTAAGAAGAATGAATAACACTAATAAAGAAGAAGAGAAGAAGTTGGTGGACGTAGCCCCACACTGAGCTGAACCACATATATCATGTGTCTTGATGTGTTTTGTGCGATGTGAAATATGTTGTTTATCTGCTTAGTATTGTTGTTATAATGTATAATGAATGCATCTGATGTTGTTGCTTAGTGCTTAATGGTATTAAAGATGAATAAATTCTAGATCTGAGCTAATTCTATGTGCTAAGTGATTGCAAGTGCTTGATCTTGATTGTTACTGTGCTAATCTGTAATAAGGACTAATCTGCGATGTGAATGAGACTCATGAACAAATATTAATTGTTGTCTAAGTGCTCTGATAAGTGTTGTAATCATAGATCTGTGTCCTAGTTTGGTTGTAGACCCCTGAGTCCTGCAACCCCCCCTTCCTCTACCTCGAGTGAGACTTCATCTGCTTCGCAGGTGTTGCCGAAAGGGTTGGTATTTAGGGTTTTTTTGGTGCATTGTTGAAGTGTTGAACCCTGGGTCTACCCCTGTGCCAACAACGGCCCATAACAGAGTGGGCGAAGCTTCTGATGGGGCACTATAAGGCATTCTTTCCGCAATTGCAACCAAACTTTGTCTCCCACCTAAAACTTATGTCACACCCGATGTTGATCATGGCGTTGCTTGTACTTGGCATTAGACTTTTGTAGAATATCTTGAACCTATTGGCAGATGTGTTGGATCCGCCCAATGAACTGGGTGGCTTTGTCATATTCTAGTGGAGAAGGGGACGATTCGATCGAGGTGTTCACCAGGGGTAGCGCAACATCCATGGGGCCCAGTGGTTGGAATCCCAACCCCACCTGAAAGGGGTTGTGGCTAGTTGAGCTATGCAGGGCTCGATTGTAGCTATGTTGGACATAGGGAAGACTCTCATCCCATGTGCAGGGGTGTTTTGAATTGTACATGCGTAGGAAATGTACGATCATTTTATTGACGACCTCAGTTTGGCCATATGTCTAGGGGTGGAAGGCAGTGGATTTGGTGATTCTGATATCCAGCAGTGACTAGAGGCTTGACCATAAAGAGCTGAAGAACCGACTGTCACGGACTGAGATAATGGTTTGTGGGATCCAAAAATGTACCCATACTTGTTCAAATAAGAGTTTGGCAGTGGCTTGTAGGCGGATAGAATCTCCATCTTGGAAAAGCGATAAACAACCACAAAAACACAATCATTTCCCCTCTTGGTGGATGGGAGGCCCGACATGTATTCCATTGAGATGGATTCCCATGGCCTGTCATGAGTAGGAAGAGGGGTGTACAGACCTTATTTCTTAGTGGTCGGTTTGGAAATAGTGTAGGCGGTGCAGGACCTGATATACTTTTCAACATCCTGTCGAGGTTTTGGCCTATATAAATTTTTCTGTAGCACTGCCACTGTATTTTCGATGCCAAAGTGTCCTGCCACCCGACTGTAGTGAGCTTCCCAAGTCAACTTTGTGTTCTTGCTTGATGGAACACAGAGATGGCCTAGACGACATAACAACCCATCTTGAATATGGAAATTAGCAACCACTGAATTGGTGCCCAACATTTGGTAGGTGGTGGAGAAGTCAGGATCTATCTCGTAGAGGTGGGGCCATTCGGGGGTCTTGTGGCCACAATAGTCTATCACTGTGGTGAGTGTTGTGACTGGAGGTCGACTGAGGTAATCAGAAACTCGGTTGGTACTTCCTATTTTATACTTGATGTTGAGGTGGAACTATTGTAAGTATGTGGAACACTTCTTATGGCGGTCATTTTGCAATTTTCCTTGGGTCTGCATGAACTGTAGTGTCTTGTGATCAATGTGGATGACTGTCTCCTTCCCAAGAATGTAATGTCTCCACTAGTGGTAGGCTTGCACAATGGAGTACATTTCTTTGTCATAAGTAGGGTACTTATGAACATCATCTGATAGTGTCTCACTATGATATGCCATGGGGTGGTCGTGTTGAGTGAGAACGGTGCCCACAACATAGTCTAAAACATCTGTCTCAATCTCAAAGAGATGTTGTAGGTCTGGTAATGAAAGTACTGTGGATGATCACAAACTCTTATTCAAGTCATCGAAGGCTTATTTTTGGGACATGCCCCACACAAATTTTATCTTACCGCCACCTCTGGTTACTTGGTTGAGGGCCCATGCAATATGAGAGAATCCCAGCACGAATTTGCAATAGAAATTGGTGAGGCCCAAGAAGCTCCAAATTTCAATGAGTGTGGTTGGGGATGGCCAGTCACAGATGACCTAGATATTTTTTGGATCCACGTGCACACCATGCTAATCAACGATGTAGCCTAAGTAATGGACCTTGTCCATGCCAAAGGATCATTTTTTCAATTTTTCATATAGTTTGTTTTGCCGCAAGGTGTGCAGAACCTGTTGAATATGTTGCAAGTGTTCCACCCAAGTATTGTTGTAGATGAGGATGTCATCTAGATACACCACTACAAAATTATTGGTGAAAGTTCATAGGATATCGTCCATCATCCTCGTAAAAGTTGATGGAGCATTTGTCAAACTAAAGGGCATGACCCACCATTCAAAAAGAGATTCTTTTGACTTGAAGGCGGTCTTCCATACATTTATTTATTCTATTGGGACATGGTGGTAGCCTGACTTCAGATCAATCTTACTGAAGTATTTGGCCCCCGTGAGCTGATCAAGGAGGTCGTCGATTCGGGGAATCGGGTACCGATTTTAGACTGTGATTTTATTCAGGGATCAATAATCATTGCAGAGTTTCCAGGTCTCGTCTTTCTTCTGCACAAACAAAATTGGGCTCCCACAAGGTGATGATTTGGGACGTATGTGCCCCTTGTGGAGCAGTTCTTGGATCTGCCTCTTGATCTCCTTGTTTTCTAACAGAGAGTGATGGTAGACTGGCCCATTGGGTAGAAGTGCACCTAGGGTCATATCAATGGGATGCTTGACATGGCAGTGCAGAGGTACCCTGGTAGGAGAGGAGAATATATTTGAGTATTCTTCCATGACCTTATCCACTTGCTTCTTTTATGTGGAGAGATGTGGTTGTGATCTTTCACTCACTCTGAGAGTGAATCATGAAGAAGAAAAATTTCCCGGTCTGAGAGATGACCTTCCTGCATTGCTTAGCAGAGATCAAGGAAATAACACTAGAATGGATTATCTCGGGTATCTTGTACAATTTCTTGTTCAAAGTAATAATAACACTACGAGGCCTAGAATCATATATAAAATGACGTTTCCATAAATAAGGTTGGCTCAAAAGAACATTACAAACTTTGAGAGGAGAAACATCACACAATGCCTCGTCTTTGAAGGGATTGATGTCATACGACAGTCGACACTATTGGTTGACGTTGAGATCGCTTCCTTGGTAGAGCCATCCAATGGTGTAGGGTTGTGGGTGGGGCTTTGTTGGCAGGGCCAGCCACTTCACGACCTATGTTGAGATGAGGTTCTCCTGGTTACCACTATCAATGATGAAGTGTAGTGGGGTGCATTTTACCCACATCTGTGAATGGAAGAGGCTCTCACCTTCTTCTGGCTCGTCGGGTTCACCAGGATGGAGCTTGGTGGTAGCAACGGTTGCACTGGGTTCCACACTAATGATCCATCTTCCCCTTTCTAGTTATGAATCTTAGTCAGAACCCACATCTAATTCAGAGGCTTTCACTTTGACCACCAACGACTGCTTTGAGAGGCAGTCAACAGTGTTATGCCAAGGGATCTTATGGAAGTCATACCACTTCCTGGTATCTTTCTTTGTCCTTTTGGTGTCCTTATTTTCTTATGGATTAGACCGATTGTACCGATACTGTCCATCTTTGTTTTTTCCTTTTTTCTATGGGTTGGGGCCACCCCTTCCTAGATTTTGTTGTGAGGGGTTCCCAGGCCCAAATTGTCGCGTATTTTGTTTGAGTTTCTTCTCGATTTTGATGAAATATCGATAGGCCGTGCCCAAGGAAGAGATGTTTTGGAAATTCCATTTCGGTCTGGATGTATCTATGTAGAGCACCGCCATACTTGATCACTAGATGTCATTCTGAATCTTTGATACCCATCTTGGTGTGCAAGGTATGGAAGATATTTGTGAACTTTGGCACTGCTTGGTCTCTTTCTTGCCGCAGTGTGGTCCATTTGGTATACAAGTCATTAAAAATTCCGACAGGGTAGTATTGTTCCTTAATAACATCCCTAAAGGATTCCCAGGTGGTTGCAACTATAAATAATGGGGGTTCCTTTGTTTCCTTTTTCTCATGGAAAGTTTCCCACCAATCTTTGACATGGGGAACGATTTTGAGGAGTGCAAAAGTAATATTTTCTCTATTCGAAAAGTTATGGACAAAAAAATACCCTTCTAGTAGATTCACTGACTTGTCTACAACATTTTTGTCTATATAACCTTCAAATATAGGAATATCAAAGTTGATTTTTACCTTGAAGGGGGCGGTGCCTTTGCTCGAGGAAGATGCGTCACCTGTTGGTAGCCATCGAAGAATTTGCGTGAAGCTATCCATCATCTCGTTTCTCTGTTGCGTGAGCGATTACTCAAGAAATTTTTTGAAAGGATCTCCTGTCCTATCATATTTTTTTTCTCCTACCATGAGAAGTCGCTTTCACGTGCAAGAGCTTTTCTCCTCAAGATAAACAAGCTCGAGACCCAATTTTTTGTAACATGACCTCGTTGGGGACATGCATTAAGACGACAAGGAGAATACCGCTCTAATACCAATGATATGGATTTTATGAGAAGAAAGAAATTAATAAAAATTATTAAAATATTCTTGACACAGAATAACAGAGATACAATAAAACTGGTTTTCTATTCAATAAGGAAATAAGTTGAAACTGTAAAATGTAGTGGAAAACAAGCTTGCTGGAATGATGGTGGCTTATCTCTGAGAAGAGATGTGACAGTTGCGCTCATTTGAAAGAATATGATTAAAATGAGGATCTGAAGGCCTTTTTAAAATAAACAAGAATGTCAAAAACCCTATACATCCAAAAACCTAACCTTAGGAGATGAAGCGCCAAAATTCATGTGGGCCCCGTTTGGGTAAGTTAGTACATCAACTTCTCGGGGTCGTAACTTTTTCATATGATCTTTGTTTTAGGCTCACGATATCCCGTTGGAAAGGTATCATCAAGGAGATTCATTTGGGGGGATCAATCAAAACCTTTGGCTATCATTGAGAAGCTCGATCTCGAAAAACCTTCATTTAAACCCTCAAAATGGCCCTAGAAGTTAAAAACTGCTAGAAATAGTAAATTGTCAAAATTTCCAGAAAACTGTTTTGAGCGAGTTGGAAAAGGTGGGTGGCCACCGATATCGTGTCGAATATTATTCAGATGAGAGATCTTATTAAGAGGATTCACATGATTCAGATATCGATTCAGTACAGTCAGATGCAGAGTTAGTGCACGTAGATGCAGTTGCAGAGCCAGAGCTAGAGTCGAGGCCCAAGTGGGCCAAGCCTACTCTTTAGGATGCATGAGATCTTGTTGGGGATTAAACTGATACTAGGAGGACTAGATATGATTTCTAATATCTTCCTCTTGCACTCATTTCCACTGAATCGATGCCACCTAGGCATCTTTTCTTGGCTCGGCCTTCCAATCCATAGTCCTATGGAAAGGTTGTTGGAAATCACTTTTTGGAATCCGCCATGTAGGAGGAGTACAACTCCCTCCTCGAGAACCAAACTTGGGATCTGATTCCCCTTCCTTCAAGAAGGAAACTTGTCATGTGCAGATGGGTCTATAGGACCAAGAGCGCAGCAGATGGATAGGTTAGCAGATACAAATCTAGGCTAGATGCCAAAGGCTTTCAGTAGGTGCATGGATTCCATATGTTTGGAACTTTCCATTGCGGTAGCCAAGGGATGGAAATTCCATCAGATGGGCATGAAGAATGCATTTCTTCATGACGATCTCTATGAGGAGACCTATATGGATCATCCCCACAGATTTGTGCAGGATTCATATTTGGTTTGTCGACTGAAGAAGTCTCTTTATGGCCTCAAGTAGGCCTGAAGGGCATGGTATGCCAAGAAATACTCCTACCTACTGCCACAGAAATTTGTACGTTTTAATTCAGACACAAATGTTTACATGCGCAGGACGGTTGATTCACTTCTACTCCTAGTTTTGTATGTTGATGATTTGTTGATCATTGGTTTCTCGACTTCAGTGATTGTTGCAGTCAAGAGGATTCTACATGACACATTTTTTATGACGTACATGGGTCCGCTACATTTCTTCCTTGGAATCGATATCAATCAGGATGTATTAGGCATCAAACTATCTCAGGCCAAGTATGCACAAAATCTCCTTGAGAGCTTTTACATGACAAAATACAAGTCTTCCCTGACTCCTTTCCTATAAGGAGTTATACTTGAGGATGGAGGGGACACTCCACTGGTGGACAATACACTATACAGACAATGAGTGGGGAGCTTGTTGTATCTCACACACTCCAAATTAGACCTCTCCTATGAAGTTGGAGTAGTCTCCAGGTTCATGCAAAAGCTACATGAGATACATTGGAAGGCTACGAAGCATATAATTCGATACGTATAGGGAACCATCACCTTTGGGATTCACTATACAACAAACTCTACATTGCACCTCATCAGGTTTATTGATTATAACTGGGTTGGCGATAACATTGATCGCAATTCCACATCCGGTTACTCACTCATTCTTGGTTCCGAGCCTATCTGTTGGTCGAGAAAGAAGCAGGTTTCTATTGCTCTATATTCAACCGAGGCATAATACAAAGGGGTAGTTAACATAACCATTCAAAATACAAATTTGGGCATTGAGTTTCATCGATCGATCGTCATCTGGTGTGAAAACCAAAGCAATATAAAGTTCTGCAAAGATCCAATTAAGAGGTAGCGGACGAAGAACATCGAGATCCACATGCACTACATCCGAGACTTAGTACATGAGGGAATCATCGTCCTGTAGTTATGTCCTTCAACAGAACAAAGTGCATACATCTTCACCAATACCTTAACTGAGAATAAGTTTCATTCTCTACGCAGTCATCTTGGGGTGAAGGACACAGTTGCTTAGCAACTGTCAGTTCTTATTTTTACATACATTGTACTTTGAGGGGGGGCTTTCCATGAGTTTTTCCCTCTTTTCTCATTTATTTCAGTGTATCTTTTCTATCTGGGTACCTAACATGGCCTCGTTGTCGGGACCCATTATTTATTTTCACCATAGTGATGTTTAGGGGGGGTGTTGGAGATACTTCAAACACACCTAGGACTTATTTTTCCTAAGGTTTTCCCTATGTTTATTAGTCATTAATCAGTTTCCTATAGTTTAGGGAGAATATTATTTTTCCTACATTCTAGGAGAATATTCTCTTCAGTTCACACTTCAGTTTGATTAATTGAGTGGAGTCTAGATGCCACATTGGGATCATCACCATGCAACATTAGGATCACCACCAACTAATGCACATTATCCTTGGGATTATCACCAAACTAGTGCATTACTCATGATTCCCTGATCTCCTTCTCACTTCACTCTGTTTCACTCAGTTAACTGAAGACTGAGAGACTAGTTAACTCAAACTAGGTGGTAGTTAACTCTCGCAACTGCTTGAGAGACTAGACTAGGTGGCAGTTTACTCTTGTAACCGTCGATGTGTGTCTAGATCACTCTAGACCACCACTATGGCGCATTGTCTTCTCCTTTAGTGCACATTAGTTGATTTACAGAGAGTATATCATGTGTAAATTATCATTCATTCATTTGGTTAATTAGAATTCTTCCATTATTTCTCTCT
>ML841100.1:41176-60661 GCA_009831015.1 Picea engelmannii
AATCCATAGTTAAGCTCTTTTCAGACTCCCTAAAATTGAAAAGATCGTTGAGTGACCTTATTCTTTCACACTTGTTAAAATGGTCCAGAAGAACATTCCTGACGGAGTCCATAGTTAATCTTTTTTCAGACTCCTTAAAAATTAAAAAATGGCCAAGTGATATTGTTTTTATCACACTCATTAAAATGTTTTTGAATAGATGTCTTTTCGGTGCTAGTTTACCCCTTTTTTGAACCGACTAGACTACCTCGGAAAAAGGTACCCCATTGGAGTCTCCTTTTATGTTTTTTAGACTCTCTAAATATGAAAAACTGTCGATCTTACCTTATCTGGGATTGTTAAACTTACATTGAAGGACGTTACCATTGTGTGTCTTATTAATCGCATTTGCATACCTGCGTCTTTGGTATAATGTCAGCTCCATGTTGCTCTCAACTGAACCATCTGAAGCATGCCTTATACGCAAGCCCTATAGCACTTCACCTCTGTGTCTTGACACCTTTGGCCCCAAGAGGGATTTTTTCCCAAGTGTCCTTTCTTTGAACATCAATATTTTCCTTTCGCCTTGAACTCGTATGTTTGCGACACTCATTCCTCCTTTGTAACATAACACTCTTTTAACTCTTTTATTATTTTTCCAAAATTATTGAAAAAGACAAAAAAATAAAATATACTCCAAAAAGAGGAAGGGAAAAGTATTTTCTTTGTATTGGCAGCACAATGAGTCTCCCTTGGATAAAGCACATCCTTATGTTTGTTCATCAAGCCTTGGGATTTAATATGACCTTAGGAAGTTGTTCCCACTACATTGAGTTGTGTCCTCCTCCATTTAGTTATTCTTCCAGACATATGGATAGTTTGTGTTGCCTTCTGCCTCGTGATCTTATGTTAGTGCCATGCTGTCTGAGTCTCATCATTTGTTGTGCTATTGTCCAAGAGAAGTTTTTCCAAGCTTGAGTCAGCCCTTCTGCAGTTTGTCTCTTGCCCTCATGCTCAGCCATCTCGAAATTCCAATCAAGTCTTTGCTCGAAATCAATGAAGCCTTCAGTCTGATCATCAAATATTCTCTAGTCCATGACCAATGAGCCATCAAAGACCTCTGGGTAGTGAAGTCATACATTCATATTACACTCCTACCCAAGTTTTGAAGATTTTGAATTTGTTGCTCGAGCTCTGAAGACCTCATCTCCAACCATAAGGCCTTATCAAATTCTATAAGATGGATACTATACATGTATATCTTTTTAATTTTGAGATGTATATCTGTTGTGTATTTCTCGTGGCTACACTTTATATAGGTATATGACATGGATCTATAGTGTATTTCATTGGTATCCATGATTTTATTTCATCCCGAGCATGGGTATGCCCACCTTGGTGAGACATTTGTTATTTTGCAGATGGCACCTCCCGATTTCTGGTCCTTGGGCTCACTTGTTTGGAATGTTGGTGAAGATTGATAATGTATTTCGGCCATCAGATGCTCTTTTGACCTCACACATTAAGGGGCATCTGTTATAACCCTAAATTTCACTATACATACTTACCTGGCATCGGGCCATATCAGACTCCTTTTTTTCCAAAACACTATTGAACAACTCTTCTTAAAAACCCCCTTTATAAAGGCCCACGCGCCCTACTCCATTACTGCATGCGTGTACATGCTATATACCCCAACAACCAACATGTACCTACAAAAGCATGGAAAAAGGAAAGTTGTTGACAGAACACACAACTTTGGGCAAGTTAACTAAACCTTTCGTCCATGCATGGTCGATCATTCGACCAAATACCTAGCTCCTTCTAGCCTATAAAAGAAGGGGTAAGGGTTCCATTAAAGAAAAAGGAAAATCATAGTAAAGAGACTATACCCAACTGAGCATTCCCCTTGTCCCAAACTTTAGCCATCCTTGTGCAAAGAGAAGTATAGAGCAAATTAGTTGGAGGACAGTTGAAGAGGAGCCCAGGACCAGTTTCGAGGAGCAGTGCCAACCACATATTGTAAATTTCTCTAGTGAAGTTAATAATAAAGAAGTACTTTTCCCGTCCCACCATATGAGGTGTTCATTTTTTATTGTGTACATGTTGATTAAATCTCCAACCCATTAATCTGTAGATCAAATGCATGTGGAGTTCTTTGTTTGTCTTTTGTGAATGTAGGCCAGCCTTGGGAGGAGAGTTGCAATCAAAGAGCGACCAAGTGTGAAGAGGGATCGATATCAAATGCCAAAAATAAGGTATGTTCACTTGATCTTATTAACTCTATATTTGTTTAAGAATAATGGGGATTAGATCTGGGATGATGGTAAAAAGTAGGAATCTTTAGGTCTTTTCTGCATGCATGATAAAACCCTAAGTGCTAGTTTGTAGGGGGATTTCCCACCCACAACACCAAGTCTTGGCATCCATTATTTTATGCCAAGGATGAGATATTATCAAGCTGGCCAACTTGGATTAAACTTAAAAATTTTCCTCTAGAGTTATGGAATGACAGTGGGCTGAAGTGGTGGGCACAACCCCCTTCTTCTGGGGATTTTGCGACCTCCCAATCTTGGATATTCAAACTCTCCAAATTGAACTGGTTCTTCAGGTATTCAATAGACCTTGAACAATTTACACACTCATACAGGTCCCCATGATGTAGTGTGTAAGTTCAAACTACTTGCAACTCCACTCCCGACGCTTGGCAACATCGATTTGTGAGTACTAGTCTCGCGCTAGACTCTTTCCCCTTAATGTGACCGCAGGATATAACCTTGGGCCAACCCTTTTCCACTTCGGGCTCCGAAGATATTGCAACCTCTTCCATTGTTTCCTCCCGAAACACTTTTCTTTGAATTCACGGGTCTCTACCACGTGTCTCCCTAAATCTGACGGTCCAATTGTATTTCAGGTTTCGCAGCTTCACGAAACTTCACTTACTCCACACTAATTTCCTCCAGACCTATAACTCTCAAATTCTCTAATCCACTGACACATGTCTCCTCATAGCTAACGGTTAAGATTCGCCTTGCAGCTTCATGACTTTGGCAATCCTACCTTCTCAACACTCTGAATACCCCAAATTTTGGAATACCGAAACACCTCATGACTTGCCTCCGTGAAATCTCTCCTAGATATGACGGTCTGGAATAACTCCAATCCCTCCTAGACAAATATTTCTTTGTTCATTGGGGGAAATCTCAAAGGGCTCCTTCCTTAGAATATTTCTGGCCACTCTCCCTCCTGAGCTTTTTCTTCCTCAAACTTTTGCCTTCTCAGAGGTTCTCTTTTCGACAATTAGTCGAATTTCAGTCCATGCATGCCTTGCAACAATTTCTCCTTTGAAATCAAACCACTCTATGGACAATCCTCGCTATTCCTCTTGATCTTCTAAGTTGAAAGACTTTGTCGCGCACTCCTTGCGAACGAAATTCCTGGAAGCTATCTCTCCATAACTTTCTGAGCCAAAATGGACTCTGTCATGCACACCTTGCAGACACTATGCACTCCTTGCACCTATAAGATTCACGTTAGCTCTTCTAAGATTATGAGTTGAAATAGACTCTGTCAAAGCACTCCTTGCAAACACTATGCACACTTTCACTTGCTCATAGTATAGAAACAATTGAAGCTTATTTAAAACCTCACAAATTCATACATCTAGCCATGTAAATGCATGCATAAACACAAGAACAATAAATAACAGAGAACTCCAAATAAATGGAAAGTCTACCATTAATTTGTTCAGATAGACGCATCAACACCATGTGTTTGGAACAATGTTCCTCTGTTATATTAATTCAACTGGAATATATATATGTTCATACATTGCGTCGATAAATTCTACAGCAAATATATGCAACCTAACGACAAATCATCAACAACAACTTCAACAACCTTCTCTGGGCAATAATAAAATGATTTATACAAGAGGGCTCTTTGATCTCTTCCCTCCAACTACTTCTAAAGCTATATTTTCAAATTAAAATCTATCAACTACTAATATTTATTACAATAAATATTCATGATAGATAGATTAGATTGAACACATTGAATCTGTACTACACTCAGCTTCATTGAAGAAAATACATTCTCTGATGTCCTCATGAAATTATCCATCTCTACAACATTTAATATGTTCTTTAATTACAGTTCTTTTCAAAATATTTATGTTATATGCTTTCTTCAAAATTCAAATTTCTTCAAAATATGTGCTAGTGTGCCTCGTTGTCCTCCACTTGTGCTTTGCTGGCGATGCTCCTGCATCATACTCCTCTGGATGAAAATTCATGGACTCTTTTCCATGAGCTCCTTCACTGACCTTCCATGCTTCTATATGTTCGATTCACTTACCCAACTTGAATATTCTATTGGTATTCCCTTTTTCTTTACCAAATACTAAAAATTATGTCTTCCTTCTGGCCTTCTTACCAATTCACTGATCTATGATCTGCTCCATCTACAACTTTTCTTCTATAGGCATCTTCTTTTTCCACTGGATCTCCTTCTGATCTTCGGGTCCTTCGATTCCATTTTCCCAATAAGGATATAGGTCTACAATGTTGAATATGGGAGATATACCCACATCTTCTAGCATCTCTATTTCATAAGCATTCTCACCAAATTTTCTTAGGATTTTGTACGGTCCTATCTTTTTCAACTTTAGTTTATTATATGTTCCCCTTGGGAACCTCTCCTTCCTAAGGTGTGCTAGAAATTTATCTCCAAATTCAAATTGAAGTTTCCTCCTATGTTGATCAACTATGCATTTGTATTCACTGCTACTCTTCTTCAACTGCTCTTTGATCTGATTATGAAGCTTCTGCATTTCTGTAGCGAAGACTTCAGCTCCAACGCTCCTAAATTCACTTTTATCTAGATATTTTAACTACGATAGTCCCCATGGATTCATTCCATAAATTATTTGAAATGGAATCTTTCTGGTACTTCTGTTCACTGAGTCATTATATGCAAAGTCTTCTTGTGCTAGAATCTGGTCCCATTAGCTATGGTGTTCAGTGACCAAACTTCTCAGCAAATCTCCTAAAATTTGATTCACCACCTCACTCTGTCCATTTGTTTGAGGGTGATATGCAGAACTAAAGGATAATTCCGTTCCCAGATTCTTCCACAATGTTCTCCAGAAATGACCAAAAAAATTGGTATTCCTATCGAAAACAGTACTCCCGAGCAATCCATGGAGTCTTACAACTTCCTTGAAAACCAAGTTAGCAACGTGCATTGCATCACTAGTCTTATGGCATGCGATAAAGTGTTCCATCTTTGAAAATATGTCAACTACCAGAAATATGGAATCACTTCCTCTTTGTGCCCTTGTCAATCCTAACATGAAATCCATTCTTATTGCATCCCAAGGCCTCTCTGGAATAGGCAATGGTTGATACAACCCAATATTCTGCTTCTTCCCCTTTGCATATTGGAACATCTAACATTTGTTCACAAACCTCTTCACCTCCACTCTCATACCTGGCCAATAATATGAACCGTTCATATGTGAAAACATTTTTTCATGGCCGAAATGTCCAACTAGACCTCCACTATGCTTTTCCTTCAACAAATTCTCCCTCATCGAACACTTTGGTATGCACAACTGGCATCCTTTGAACAACAACCCATCCTGAATAAGATATTTTCCCCGCTGGATTCTATCTCTGAGCACAAGATTCACACATGCTTCCTTGAAATCTGGATCATCATGATTCATTTCCTTAAGGTGGTCAAACTCCAAGGTCTTCACTTGAAATTCCAGAATTAGACATCTCCTACTCAATGCATCAACAAATTTATTAGCATTACCAGAAATATGTTTAATGACAAAAGTTAAATTTTGCATAAACTCTATCCACTTGGCATGTCTCTGGTTTAACTTCTCTTGTCTGGTTATGAATTGTAAATCTTGATTATTGTTACAAAAAACAAACTCCTTTGAAACGAGATAGTGCCTCCACTCCTTCAAGGCTTAAATTATGGCATAAAACTCTTTATCATACGTGGATTATTTTCTCTTAGCATCGTTCAACTTCTCACTGAAATATACAATAGGTCTATTATCTTGGCTTATGACTGTGCCAATTGCAACTCCACTCGCATCGCATCTCACCTGAAATGTCTTCCCGAAAACCAGAAATACCAGAATCAGTTGCTATGTTATCTTCTCCTTCAATATGTTGAAGATTTTCTCAACCTCTTCTATCCATTTGAAAGACTTGTGTCTTTTCTTCACCGTATCCATCATTTGTGCATCAATCTCACTAAAATTCCTAATGAACTTCCGATAGAAACTTGCTAATCCATGGAAGCTTCTTACCTCAAATATACTCGTCGGTGATGGCCATTCTCTAATTGCTTTCACCTTCTTGGGATCCATCTTCAATTCATTCGAAGAGATAAAAAAACCCAAACAAATGAGTTATGTCTTCATGAAAGGGGATTTCTTTAAATTGATAAACAACTTCTCTTGTTGTAACCTCTTCATCACTAATGTTGAGTGCCTCAGATGCTCTTCTTTAGTTTTACTGAAGACCAATATATCATCCAGATATATGATCACAAACTTGCCAATGAAATATTTCAACACTTCATTCATCAACCTCATAAAAGTACTCGGGGCATTTGTTAATCCAGACGATATAACAAGCCATTCATACAATCCCTCATTTTTATTAAAGTTTTTTTTCCACTCATCACCTTCTCTCATCCTTATCTGGTGATATCCACTTTTCAAATCTATTTTTGAAAAATAGTTCTCTCCACTCAAACAATCCATTAAGTCATCCATACTTGGAAATGGAAACCTGTACCTAATGGTGATCTTATTTATGGCCCTTGAGTTTATACACATTCTCCATCCTCCATCCTTCTTCGGACTCAACACAGTCGGTACTGTGCATGGACTCAAGCTTTCCCTGACCAAACCTTTATCTAACAGATCCTGAACTTGCCTTTTCACCTCCTCATTCTCTTGATGTGCCAGTTTGTATGTTTCTTTGTTCGACAGGCTTGCTCCTTGTATCAAGTCAATGCGATGGTTGATACTTTTCATAGGTGGAAATGAGCTCGACAACTCATCCACTATTATGTCAAAAAAATTCTCTAACAACTCCTGAATTTCCTCAGACAACCCCTCCATAGAAGTACTTGTAAGGATAACTTTCGGCTTCCTCACTACAACAAACTGCATCTCCTATTCCTTCTTAACTTTACTCAGGAGTTCCTTCCCACTCATGAGAAGTATGCTCGTGTTGGCTTCTTCCTTCACTCTCTTCTCTTCAGTTGGCAACAACATATGTTTCCTACCATTCTTTTCCAAAGTATAAGTAGTATTTCTCCCATTGTGAATGACATTCATGTCATATTTCCATGGTCTTCCCAACAAAAGATGACATACATCCATGGGAATCACATCACACAAGATTTCATCTTTATATCCTCCTATTTTAAATTCAACCATGAATTGTTTAGTGACTGTTACCTGATGACCTTTCTGCAACCATGAGACTTTATATGATGTTGTATGTACAATCATCTCTAGCTCTAACTTCTCCACCATCTCTGTAGATACTAAATTATCAATGCTCCCATTGTCAATTATCACTTTGCATACTTGTATTTAGTCTTGCAAGCTGTCCTGAACAAACTGTTCCTCTGCATCGACTTTTCATCCTCTAGCTCTGGCTTTAAGAGAAATTTATTCATCATCAAATATCTCCCATATTCTATGGCTTCTGCCTCAACATCTCACTTCTGTGCTTCCAAAATGTGATCTTCACCTCCTTATTTATTCTTCTTAGGACATTCCCAAGACATGTATCCTACCTTTCCACAACCATAACACTTTACCTCACCTCCTCTGCCTCTTCTTCTTCCTCTAGGAAAAAAGTTTCTACCACCACTCTGCCTTCCTCGAGAACTCCCTCCCCTCTCAGATTGACTATGTGGTTTCTCCACCTCACCTTTGGGATTATGTGTCTTGTCATGGACAACTCCTTTGCCTCTGTTCAATCTTCTACCTCTTTTTTTTTTATTTTTCTTCCTAGTCAACTTCTCCTCAGATTTCAGCGCAATCTGGTATGCATCTCAATTGTCCTTACTATCATCATGGTGATTTCATCCTGGATTTCATATCTCGGGCCATTGATGTATCGGGCAAATTTTTCCTCATCTCTCTCTTTTTGTCTAGCCCTAATGTTTAGTCTGTAGAACTCCTATGTGTACTCCTTCACATTCATCCCTTTCCGTCTCAGGTTCTGCAATCTTCTGAACATATTTATCTAGTAGTCCTTGGGTATGAATTTCTCCTTTATATTGGATACCATTCGATCCCAACTCTTGATCTTTCGTTTTCCCTTGCTTCTCATGTCATCTTGTAGTTCTTCCCACCATAGTGTTGCATATCCTTTCAACCTAGTGACAACATGTTTCACCTTTTTCTCCTCATCAACTTCTTCATCGTTGAAATACTTCTCCATTGCTCATATCCAATCAAGAAATTCTTTGACGTCTAAATTACTATCATACATTGGGATGTCTATCTTTGCTCTAGCTCCCAACTTAACAACTGCTTTCAATAAGTGATCTTCTGCTACAACTTCTTTAACTTCCACCTATTCATTCTCTGCATCACTGACATCTCCAACACCAAGTGTTCTTCTTTGTGTTGTTTCCATGGAATCCATCCTTGCTATGAGCTCTCTCATCTCCCTTTCCATAGATCTATTTTCTATAGGCAGATCCGCACATCTCCTAGGTGGCATTGTGCTGGTGTATTTGATACCACTCGATGATATCAACTTACTTCTCTATCTCCCTTACCTATAGAAGTCAATTATGTATCATCCCTGATACCACTTGGTGTGCACAACCCTCTTCTCTCCTAGGGATTATGTGACCTCTCGATCTTGGATCTTAAAACTCTCCAAACCGAACTCGTTCTTCAGGCCTTCACTAGATATTGAGAAATTTACACACTCATACAGGTCCCCTTGATGTTGCGTGCAAGTTCAGACTACTTGTAACTCTGCTCCTGACAATTGGTGACATTGATTTGTGAGTAATAGTCTCACACTAGACTCTTTACCCTTAATGTGACTGCAGACTATAACCTTGGTCCAACCCTTCACCACTTCGGGCTCCAATGATATTTCCAGATCCTCCTTTGTTTCCTCCCGAAAGACTTTTCTTCAAATTCACGGGTCTCTACCACGTGTCTCCCTGGATTCGACAATCTAGTTGTACTTCGGGTTTCATGGCTTTGCGAAACTTCACTTACTGCACACTTACTTCCTCTGGACCTATAACTCCCAGATTCTCTAATCCAATGCAACATGTCTCCTTGTAGCTAATGGTTAATATTCTCCCCACAGCTTCGTGACTTCAGAAATCCTACCTTTTCAATACTCTGAATACCCCAAATTACAGAATACTGAAACACCTCATGACTTGCCTCTGTGAAATCTCTCCCAGATATGACGGTCTAGAACAACTCCAATCCCTCCTAGACATATAAAGATATCTCTTTGTTGATTCAAGGAAACCTCAAAGGGCTCCTTCCTTAGAATATTTCTGGTCACTCTCCCTCCTGAGGTTATTCTTCCTCAAATGCTTTCCTTCTCAGAGGTTCTCTTTTCGACACTTAGTCGAATTTCAGTTTGTGCACGCCTTGCAACAGGTTATCCTCATAAATCCAACCACTTTGTGGAAAATCCTCGCTATTCGTCTTGATATTCTAAGTCAAAAGACTATGTTGTGCACTCCTTACAGACGAACTTCCTCGAAGCTACCTCTCCAAAAATTTATGAGCCAAAATGAACTCTGTCACGCACACCTTGCAGACATTATGCACTCCTTGCACCTATAAGATTCATGTTATCTCTTCTGAGCTTATGAGTCGAAATAGAATCTATCAACACACTCCTTGCAAACACTTTGCACACTTGCACTTTCTCATAGAAGAGAAACAATTGAAGCTTATTTAAAACCTCACAAATTCATACATCTAGCCATGTGAATTCATGCATAAACACAAGAACAAGAAATAACAGAGAACTCCAAATAAACGAAAAAGTTTACCATTCATTCATTCAGATAGACACATCAACACCACACATTTGGGACAATTCTCCTTTGTTATATTCATTCAACTGAAATATATATATGTTCATACACTTCTTCAATAACTTCTACATTTGCAACTATCTGTAGCCTAACAACAACTCATCAACAACAACTTCAATAACCTTCTCTGGGAAATAATGCAAATCTTTATACAAGAGGGCTCTTCGATATCTTCCCTCCAACTACTTATAAATCTATCTCATCAAATTAAAAGCTATCAACTACTAATATTTATTACAATAAATATTCATGATAGACAGATCAAATTGAACACATCGAGTTTGTACTGCACTCAAATTCATTAAAGAAAATACATTCTCTAATGTCCTCATGAAATTATCCATCTCTACAACATTTAAGATGTTCTTTAATTACAGTTCTTTTAAAAATATTTGCATGATACACTTTCTTCAAAATTCAAATTTCTTCAAAATATGCACTAGTGCGCTTAACTTTCCTCCACTTGTGCTTTGCTGGAGATGCTCCTGCATCATCAAGCCTATTGGAATTTTTTTGGGCGTGTTTATTTTGTCGGATGGAAGGTAAAAATACCTTGGAGTGTGCACAACTTCTCATATCTTGGTGGATGTAGATCCTATAAAGGGGCTCTATGAATCTATTGATTTGGTTTTGGGTGAGCACAAATATACTCAAGTTCTAGACTATGAAAATATCTCGTTTTTTTGTGTACATTGTCATAAAGTGGGAAACATAGTGATGGATTTTGCTCTAAGTTTTCATTTTAAAAATCTTACTCTTGGTTACGAGCATGCAGATGCAGGTCACTTGGTGCCCTAGGTCTCAACCAATCACAATATTATGGAGCATCAAAATTAAAATTCTTTTCCACTGTCAGGTCAGAAGAATATGGACAAGAAATCAAATATTTTGAGTTGTAATAATTCCATTGAAAAAGTCCCAGAGGCTAAGGAAGGGGTAGGAGAATTGAAGGAGCAGGAATTGAGGTATAAAAGCATTGAGAAATGGTCTTCATCCGAAGGTATTTGTGCAAAGTTTGACATCTCCTAGTCTCAATGGACCAATTTGGAGGCAACATGGTCAGATTGTGATCCTAACAAGTTTTTAACAGGTAATTATCTCCCCTCCCTTTCTCCTCCACTTGAAGTTTTAAACCATGTTCATGTTTGTCATCCCACCAATAGTGATCTTGTTGTTGGGTCATCAGGGGTGGGAGTTCCACTTGTGATTTTTTTGGAATATAATGGTGGGGTTGCATTGGAGTATGACG
Source organism: Picea engelmannii (assembly GCA_009831015.1). Taxonomy (NCBI): domain Eukaryota; kingdom Viridiplantae; phylum Streptophyta; class Pinopsida; order Pinales; family Pinaceae; genus Picea; species Picea engelmannii. The sequence goes on from ML841100.1 coordinate 52,542, forward strand.
AGTCTAGGAACCTTGATTTCAATGAGTCTCTCATAAGTCTAAATAGGGTGGGTCTGGTCCCTCTTCCTCTTCTTCAAAGAGGAGCCATATAATTTAAGACCTAGGCCTCATTCCCTATTTTTTCATTCAATGGGTCTGGGAACCAACACCTAAAAAGAACTAGGCCTGGTTAGGGTGGGTCGAAAATATGCCATTAAGCATGCTCAAGAAAAATATTCACAGGAGGTCACTTAGGAGAGACAAAGGATTATACTAGGGGTCCTTAGAGAAAGAAGAATCCCCATGGTGCTTTCCTCACAAAAATATTCTCTGCTAATATGTGAGGCTTAGGGGGAAGGGCCAAAAATATTTCCCTAAAGTGTCTCTTTGACCTTGACAAGATGGACATGATCTTTGTTCTAGAGCTGATGAGACCATTCTACCTAATCATTGATGAGTTGGTCAAGTTGTTCCCAAGGTGGATTTTTTTGGGGTCTGATGCCATGGGCCTGTTTGGAGGTTTTCTAATGGGATTCAATGCAAAAAAAAATTCTTTGTCGTCTATGTTGTTTACTGATCTGTATAGTAAGGAGTTGGACTGGTCTTTTTCTTTGTTTAATATCTATGGGTCTTATGTTGGTCATGAATATTATTGGAATAGTTTGTTGGGTTTCTCTTGTATTTAGTCAGATTCATTAATTATTGGTGGAGATACAAACCTTACCAAAATCAAGGAATGAATTTAGGGATCTTTCTCCAAGACGTGTTGGCTAACTGTTTCCTTAATAAATTTTAATTTTCAAGACTGGTGGATGCAAAACCTACTTCATTGTTTCCCACATGGTGCAATAATAGAATTGATCTAGATGTGATATAAAAAATACTACATCCTTTTTTAATCCATCAAAGTCTCATTCAGAGTGTTGGATTTATTCGAGCGTGGCTCGAAAAAATTAGGTTCTATGACCACTTCCCGATTTATATTGAAATAGATATATCATTGGGGAATCTTGGTTATCCTTTCAAATACAACTATGCTTGGGAAGAATTGGAGGAATTGTTTAATCTAGTCAAGGAATTATTTTTCAATGGATACTAATGAGTGAGTTTGTTCACAATTCCTAGCCTCACTACAAGTTCTTAAGAGGGATATTTTTGGTTGGTCCAAGGATGGGAGGAAGCCTTTGGATGTTGATATTTGGAGGATTCGGGACAAGTTTTTTGATATATACAAGTAGGGTAATGATGGCCAGGATTCATAGGAGACATTGGATACTTGTCATCTTTTGGAATCTAAGCATCATTCTATTTTAGTGGAGCAGGAAAAATCTTAGAGGTAGAAAAGTCAGAATCTGTGGTTATCGACGGAAGATAAGAACACAAAGTGTTTCTAGAATTTTTCCAAGCATAGGAGAAATTTCAATTCAATATGGGAAATAAAGGATTTGGAGGGGAGAAAAGTGCAGGGTTTTTAGAATGTCATTGCACTGGGAGTTGATAATCTTGAAAACCTTTACAATGAACCTCAACATCATATATGCTTTTAGGGGTTAAAGTTTTCCAATGGGATACTTTTCCATTGTTTTTCCCAAAAAAAGATTCACCAATTTCCATTTTTTCTAAAAACAATTTTTATGATGCTTACAAATTTGAATATTTTTACGAAACTATCGCTAAGCATTTTACATTTTGTATATTAAGGACTAGTAAGATTATCCCATGTTTCTACATTTTAATATAAATTTTCATCCTTAAAATTACCCCTGCTCAACATGCCAAAGTGGAAGAAATGGTCAAAATATTATCCTTATTTCCTTTATTGATTGAGGAAGAAGATAACAGAATTTTTTTGAGAAATTTCAAGGGATGAATTAGTTGCAACCATTTATTTTTTTAAGAGGGACAAACTTCCAGGTCTAGAAGGATGGAATGTGGATTTCTATAAAGACTTTTTTTATATTGTTGGGATGAATCTTCTTTGTGTTTGGAAGAGATTTGTAGGATGGGTAGATGCATGCAATGTATTAGCAATACTTTCTTGGAAATGATCCCTAAGATTGATTTCCCAAACGAGGGTATCTGACAAGTTGGAGCCGGATGGAACGAGACGGAAGTCAATGCGGCTAGGGCCCAAACCCTAGCCGCCACCGTTCTGATTTTCGCTTGCAGGGGCGCTGCGCGTCGTGAGTAGCTGTCGTTCAAAGGTTTCCATCGATCTCCCATCAATCTCCCTGCATACAGGACGCGAATCGGCGGTTCCAGCGCGTCCCTCCTGCGTGCACGCGATATGGTGCAGTGGTAGCCGCTGATGGTCGCCGCCTGACCAAGATGGCTTCAAATTCGACTGCCGAAAACGAAGAAGATCCTTTGGAAGCATTTAAAGTTTTGGTCCGTTCGGCAGGAACTAAATCCAAGTCTGCTCTTCCGACTAAGTTTGTCAAGAAGATGGAGGAGATCCCTTCTCTGGAGCTATCGCCAGAGGAGCCTTGCAACCTCGCCCTCTTTCTGGCAGAAAAGGCCCTCATTGGAAAGTTCACGGGGCTATGGCCCAGCCCCAAAACGGTGGAGGCATGGATTAAAGAACTATGGATGCCGCTCATACAGGGAAGAGTTACCCTGTGGGCAGTAGGCAGGGGTTTTTTTATCTTCAGTTTCTCAAGGACAGAGGACCGGGACCTAGTTTTCAGATCTGGACCCTATTTCATGGGATCGAGAGGGCTGTTCCTAGCCCCCTGGACTCTTGACTTCAATCCTGGAGCCGAGATCACTGCAGCCCCTGTTTGGGTTAGGCTGCCTCACCTCCCCTTACACCTCTGGGGGAAAAGCTCTCTGAAGGACATTGGAAATAAGCTTGGACGTTTCCTGGATAGTGTGGAACCGAAAGGGGGACAGATCACCTGCGCTCGTATTTGTGTTGAGGTTAACCTTGAGAAAGGCCTACCAGAAGCCATCAAGCTCTCCCTGGGGGAATGGTGCCATATCCAAGAGTTGGACTATGAGCAGATCCCCTTTAAGTGCCTCTGGTGCCATGCATACGGTCATTTCGCAAAAAGCTGCCCCAAAGTCCCTGAGGAGCAGGGACCAATCAAAGAAGATGATTTTCAGCCAGTAAACCGATGAAGGCAACCAAGGCGAAAGGATCCACTACCCCAGGCTCCGAAGGCCACTCATTCAGCAGAGACACCTCTAGAAAATAAAAACATCTTTGATGCGCTGAAGGAATATGAAGCCCTAGATCCAGAAGAAACAACAGTGAAGGAAGATCCTCCGGCAGACGAAAGCCTTCCGGACTCCACCCCCCCAGGCCCAGTAGCAGCGAGGGATTTTCGAGCTTCAGATCCGGCTCCCTCTGCCTCTGCAGGTCTGACAGCTTCAGTCCCCTCTAGCGATTCTGTGGAAACTTCTGAACCTGAAAATCCGTCTCCACCCCTTACCCGAGGACGAAAGACCAACAAAGAGCGCAGAGAAAAGGAGGCAACCTCCAACATCTCTTCAGGCTCTCAGAAAAAGCTGGACCCCTTCCTTAAGAGGAAAATTCCACCCCCCTCGGGTTAATGCTTTGCTTCTGTCTTCTATTGTGCTCACAGTTTGTGAGAATTTATTCATGTATGCAATTTTTGTCATTTTCTCGAATAAGCTCCAGAAGTAGACGGGATTGGTTCCCCAAGACATTCACAAGAAGGTTGGCAGCACTGTTAGAGGTCACCAACCTTCTTCCGATTTGTAACTTTCTGATTCTGGCTTGCCAGAATGCCAACTAATGAATCATATCCGTTCTTGTTAAAAAAAAAAAAAAAAGATTGATTTCCCAAACTTCTTTGAAGATTTTGGTCCCGTATCTCTATGTAATGGGGTCCAAAATATCATGGCTAAATTAATAGAAAACAAGATCAATCCATTTCTTTTAGATGCCATTACTCAAGAGAATTTTGGTTTTGTGAAGGGAAGGCTCATTCATGAAGATATTGGTTATGATCAAGAGGGAACTCACTTGATCAAAATTCATAAGAAACCCATATAGATCATTAAAATCGATCTAGATAAGGCTTACGATAACTTTTCTTGGATCTACCTTAGAATTCTTCTACTTCAAATTTGTTTTGATATTAGTATCTTAAAATGGGTAATGGAATGTGTTACTTCTATTTCCTTTGCAATATTGGTCAATGGGGCAGGTTATTTATTTTTCAACCTAGAGAAAGGTCTTCATCGTGGTTCTTGACTTTATCTTTCTCTCTTTTTATTGGTAATGGATGGCCTTAGAAGAGCTATTTAAGAAGCAATCTAGACATGTAGATTCAAAGGTCTTCTATGTGGTAGAAATGGTAAGTTTACCCATCTCCTTTTTGTAGATGACCTGCTTATCTTTTATCACCATGAGAGGGAGAATGGATGATTTCTTAAAGAAATTATGAACATGTTTTGTGATGCCACTATAATGATGGTAAAATTCACCAAGTCACCCATATATTTCCCACAAATCGATTTGAATTTGAGGGTTGAACTGTTAAATATTTTTAACTTTCAAGAAGGGAATTTGGAGGAGGGATTCAAGTACATCAAATTTATCCTCGAGCCTAATAAATATTGTAATTCAAATTGGGCATGGTTATTAAGTAGAGTATAGGAATGAATTAACTTGTGGTGCAATAGGTGTATTTCGAGGGTTGGACATTTGGTTCTCATCAAGTCTTTCTAGACACAACTCTCATGTACTATCATCTCATGGTTAAGATCCCCAAAATCATTTTGAATAGAATCATGGAATTTTATTTAACTACCTTCCAAAGGGAATCACATGGTACTTGGGTTCACATTTGGTAAGTTGGAAGATCCTTTCTAAACCTATGCATTTAGGAGGATGGGGGATTAAGGACATTGTTGTGTTTGGTCTCGTTAGCAACCAGATCCCTATGGGAAATTTTGACCAAGGATAGCTCTGGGAGACATATTTTGATCGAGAAATATATTGCTCCTATTTTAATTATTGATTGGGTAAGAAAGGTAAATAAAAATCTTCCAAGTGCATTGAATCAATGGAAAATTCTAGTTCATGTATTTCCTTTAATTGGTAAGAGGTTAGCATGGAAAGTTAATTATGGGATGCAGATCAGGATTGGATCCGATGTTATTTTAGGATGCAGTGATGATGTAATTCCTCCTGGGGAAGTTACTAATTTTTATGAATTTGGGATGTTGTGTTCTACATAGGATTGATCATCCACTTTCAACTGCAATTCTGAAATAAGAATGGTTATCTAGAGAGCACATAGGTCTATATAAACCTTGGTATCCATTATGGGATAAATTTTCCTCTGAGATTAAATGGTTTGGCATTCATTTGAATTTGGACGAAGATGAATTAGACAAGGTGTTCGACAAGTCAGGGTGGTTTATTTTGCCAAGCTCGAGTGTTCAATATCAAATGAGGAAGTTGATCAAATTGAGGAGTGGGGGTACAAGAAAATATGGAAGACAAATTTTCCATCCAAATGCATTTTATCTATCTAGTTAGTTTTAAAAGAGAGGGTCCTCACATGGGACAAATTCAAAGAAAGGGTAAGTAAGGTCCTAGCCTCTGTTGTCTTTGTAAATCGGAGGACGAATCAAATCTTCACCTATTCCATAACTATTCATTTTGGGTCGCATTATGGGATTATATTAGTATACAATTGGGTATTCCTCCACTGTGGAGAAAAACTCCTTTGAAATAATGCTTGCTGGAATTTTTTACCAATTCTCAGTTGAAAAAATGGAGGGCGTTGCCACCTCTTGTGGTTTGGGGAATTTGGATTTCTAGGAACTGTTGATTTTTGAGATATTATTAGGTTTCTTTTCAATTTAATATATAACCATAGCATAGATAGGATCATTGAGAGAAACACAATCACAATATACACAACATTTATTCTGGGAAACCCTCATGGGGGAGAAAACCTAACAAAAAAATCCTTAATATAGATAGACAATACAATGCCAAGAAAATAAACCAAACACTAGAGAATATCCTCTAATGAGCAATGCACATCTCTCTCTTCCTTCTTCCAACAACTTTCAATTGCATCCTCCTTCAAACTTGCACACTAGATGAGTGAGCTAATTGAGTGATGAAATGAGGCAATGGCTTCCTTTATTTATACAAACTAGAAGGAGATGGAAAGGTGTCTCTTCATTGGGTAGGGCCAAATTGTATTCTTAGTGGTTAAAACCAATTTAATTAGCATGGGGGATGACTTCTCAATTTGCATAATATATTTAGGTTTTGACCAATCTACAAAAGGGGATTTGGTCAATTAAAATTCCTGACATGATCAATCCATAAAGGGGATTGATATAATGTATAATAACTCAATAATAAATAGAATACTCTTTGTAGTTACAATATTTCAACACTCACCCTTAACAAGAAGGGTATTCTATAGACACAACTCAATACAACATCATCAAGAGAGAGAGAGGGAAGCAACATCAACAACATCTGGAACACTGACTGACATATCTATAAATCATCAAAAGTTTTTCTCATCATCATCATTCACAACATGGAGCTGGAGTAGCATCATCATCCTCATAAACATGAGGCTAAAGTAACATCATCATATTCTTTAGCATGAGGCTAAAGTGATATCATCAACTTATTTAGCATGAGGCTAAAGTAATATCATCAAGATCTTTAGCATGAGGCTAAAGAAACATCATCATTTTTAGCATAAAAGATAAAATAACATCATCATCATCATCTTCAGCAAGAAGATGAAGTGGAATCATTATCATCATCTTCAGAAAGAAGATGAAGTGGCATCATCATCATCATCTTCAGCAAGAAGCTAAAGTGGCATCATCATCATCTTCTTCAACAAGAAGTTGAAGTGGAATTATCATCATTTGCATCAAAATGGATTAGTATAACACTAATACATCATCATCATCAATAAAAACACAAGGCTAATACAACACCAAAAACATCAGTATCACAACACGAAGGTTGGAGCATCATCAACATCAACACTAGGATGGAAATATTCAGTACGAAGTTGGCATCTCAACAATATCTACAGGAACCTGTAAATATTTAGCACGAGGTTGGAATCAACAACATCAACATGAAGCTAGAAATATTCAGCACGAGGCTGACATCAACACGAATCTAGAAATCTTCAGCACGAGGCTAGCATCAAAAACATCAACACAAAGCTAGAAATCTACAACACGAGGCTGGCATCACAACACTACTCCCCCTTTCGAGGGAGGTCCTTTCAGACTACATCAATCTTATCTCGAAAGTACTCAAACATTACATGAGATAGAGGCTTGGTCAACACATCTGCAACATGTTCATCCATGCTAGCATACTGGAGCATTATGGCTCCTCTCTGCACCATATGATCATGGATGTAATAATATCGAATATCTATGTGTTTTGACTTGTCATGGAACACATGGTTCTTTGTCATCTTTATGCAACTCTGGTTATCACATAGGATCATGGTTGCTTCCATCTCCAGATCAAATAGACCTATCAACAAATTCCAAAGCCATATGGCTTCACAACTGGAGAAACATGAAGCAATGTATTATGCTTCTATCATGCGGAGAGAAATTCTTGGTTGCTTCCTACTCTACCATGAGATCATGGCTGACCCCAGACTGAAACAACATCCTGAAGTGCTCTTTATATCAAAGACACTTCCAACCCAATCTGAATCGGTATAACCACTGAGTATGAAGTCATGATCTCCATTATAACTGAGACTGCAATCTAATGTACCCTTAAGGTACCTAATCACATGTTTTGCAACAACCAGGTGAACACATCTAAGATCTACTTGAAATTGACTCAAGGCGTTCACAACCAAACATATATCTGGCCTGGTATTTTTTAGATACATCAATGATCCAATGATCTGTATATACATCATAGCATCAATAAATTATGACGAAGTGTCAACCGGGAGCTTCAACTTTGTTTCCATGAGTGTATTCATGGATTTTCACTCCAACATATTAAATATATTCAGTATTTCAACTACATACTTCCCTTGGTTAAGGAAGATCTTCTCTAGGATTTGCCAAACTTCAAGACCTAAGAGATAAAGCATTAGGTATTTCATCAAACTCTGTAGTGAGCTTCTTCTGCAATC
>ML841100.1:63468-80551 GCA_009831015.1 Picea engelmannii
ATCTTGTACTTGAACATTTAAGTGGGGTAAAAGGAGGTTGCCCCCTCGAAGAGGCTTATTATCTGATATTATCTCTTTTTCAAGGCGTTGATTACTTTTCTTGAGGTTTTTCTATGCTATATTGATGTTTGGTTCTTAACATTCCAGGAGCACCGACGGAGTTGTCTCCCCCAGATTTTACAAGGTGAAGCCCCAAAGCTTCTAGTTACACAGTAGACAAAAGCCAAAGGTGCAAAGGACTTGAGTCCTAACATGGAGAAGAACCAAGGGAAAATAGGGGAGGCTGGAACCTTAGAGAAAGGAGCCAAATTCCCCCACAAACATGAAGGAAACCCCGAAAAGGGTACGCCAAGCAGGCAGGCCCAAGGTCAAGCAGAGATACCCTCGCAAGGATTGGGTGACTCACTATCTCTCACATCAAACAAGCCGGTCACAGAGGTTACCCCGAAATAACCATCCAAGGAAGTCGGTAGTCTGATTGCTATTATCACACCCTTATAGTTCACAAAGGGGAATCCTAATGCGGGGTGGATTTTCAGTGAGGAACTAACACCCATTTCTGTAGAGGAGCTGCCTCGTAATGATTTTTCTTTGATAAAAAAAAGGAAGGCCGTGGTGAGGCAAGAATTATATCAAAAAGAGGGCGTAATGGATAAAAAAATTTAAAATCATGACAGAAGGGAAGGTCGTGAAAGAGGAAGAATTCACAGACGAGATAACCGGGATACTAAGGGCTTATGCTTTAGCTAATCAATACTCAGTTGGGACTTTGAAGGCCCAGTTGAAATGAAAGAACCTCCTGATCAGTAACTTGGAAGCTAAAGTGGCTGTTGTTGAAGAAAATACCAAGGATGAGGTGAGCAAAAGCCTTGAGCAAGCCCTAATAGTTGATCTGCAGGAGATCGAGAAACTTAGATCTGACCTTGAGTAGGTACACCAGTCAGTGCAAATTATCCAAACACAGGTAAGTCAACAGGGGAAACAAATTATAGAGTTACAATCAAATTTGGATGTTGCCGAGAATTAGGTTTTAGACATAAAAATGTTCAGATCCCAAGCTGCTAAAATCCAAATTATCCATCGCAGAACAAACTAGAGGGAATATCCTGCTGAAGGTTTGGGAGTAGAATATATCAGAAAGTAGAGGGAGAGCTAATGAAGTCATGAATTCTTGTGAGGAAACATTCACCTTGATAAGTAAAAGTTTGATAGACCTTGATGAGGGAAGCAATGCTGGGACGCTGGGTAAAATCAATATAGCTAAACACCTGCTGGACATCAAAGAAAACATGGAGAAAGAGCAAGTGGAGATATCCCATATAAGACAGGTTGATATGGTCCAAGTGGAAAAATGGCTAGTACAACCAAGTTTACAATTATGCTCTATCATCACGGAAGACCGACAAGTAGGGAAAAGGTTGCCACAGTTGGTGAAGAGTTGTTACACCTTTGAGGCAAGAAACCAAGCAGAGCCTTCCAGGTTGATAGCCCAGTTGGTGGAGAGGTGAGTCATTTGTATCGAGCAGGTGAAGGGGTAGATTTCTGGTGCTAAATAATGACAGATGTCAACCTGTTCTATTTCTAGAGATGGAAGAGCAGAGAAAGGAAGCTGCTCCGCCCTTACGAGGGAAGACAAAGATGAGGAGATGAAACGCTCCAATTTTCCATTTGTAACTGACTGGTTTCCAGAACGATTAGAATTCTAGATGTTCAGAAGTTTGTTTTAAATAACAGGGAGATTGTAATAGAAAAGGGTTTTTTGCCAAGGGTAGATTGTAATAGAGAAAGTTCTTTTTAGCCAATATTAATACTAAGCGAATTGAAGACTCCATATTCCGTCAAGATTGAGTTATGTGTTTTTCCTTTGTATTTCATGCCTCATGTCATATTTTACATATACGTCTTTGATGAATGTTTTAGCTGCAATTTAGTATAACTTCTATTGTGGTGATCAGGTTCTAAGTATCTAGTTATTTACAGTTTTTCCTTTGTATCAGCTACTAGTAGGTACAAGACCTGTGAATTATTTAGATCTCTACATTATATGCTTTCATGAAGGTATTCTTGTCCTTTCTTCTTCTTCTACAACATGGGATTCCTTTGAAATTGATGCCCCACATTGTTGACAGCTCTATGTTTTCACACTCGATTTCAAGATTTTAAACTCAGTTACGAAAAACAGCCTTCGATTACATTAAACCCTTTGATTGACTTCTCTAAATTTTCCCCGTATAATCTAAAGTTGAGATAAGCACTTTAAAACATCAACCTTCTTTTAAATCTTTGTTCTCCCCATGAATGTACCCGTCGTAAGACAACCCAGCATCGAACCCGGTCTATCGGACCAAACTAGCATTGCTTTGAATCTTTTTGATACCATACTTAAGACCACCACCATGTGGACAGAGCTCGAACATTCATGGGCCACCATCGAGTGGGATATCAACATTCAAGAATTTTTGGAAGCTAGACAAAGACAAATCGGAAATCGGCCATAGCTTCATCCCCCGAATTTGTTTCTTCCCCTTCCTTTTATTTCACTCTTTTAGATGCTTAGAGTCTACACTTTATAGCCTTAAGTGTAGACTCAGGAACAACATCTTTCTGGCGTCATTTTGGGGACGGAGAATCGTAGTCACTTTCCCCTGAGAAAATGACATTTCCATGTTTCGTTTTTTGATAGTGAACAAAGAGTGAACACCTTGTTAAGGCTAAACCTTCATCATTCACTTGGAAACTCCACTCTTAAGTAAGTTGTCATCCTTTCGGAAGAACACAAGACAAAACCTAGATGCCAAACAGACAGTGCCAGTTTTCGACCCTGAAAAAATATTAAGACCAAGGGGTCTTTTTAAACAAAATGTGGTTGCATATCAACCCAATTCTAATCAGTCTAAAGATAAGACCTCTTTCGAACCTTCATCCTCCCGAGAACTTCCTCTCAGGAAAATATCGGACAGTGCCATCAAAACTGAGACCTCTCTAACTACCTCTTATGTTACAAAGGGCGACATGCCTACCTCAAATCTCATCCCTATCGATATACCATCGAATCTCAATATAAACCCATCCATCACTAAAAGCCTTGAAGAAGTTTCCACGTACACGGATTCACCACCGGTGGGTTCTCCCATTTACATATCCTGCAAGTCAGAGGAGCCGAGTCCACGTATACCTTCTTCTCCTTTTTCATCTTTCACCTCCCCTGGTAAAAAGTTTCCCAATTTTTCCCCTTTCCACCCCAAGAAAGCCAGAGAGTTGCTATACATATTTTCCAACCCCCTTTATAACACATTGATTTCCTCTCCTAGGTTATCCATGGTCGTCGTTGGAGGAAGAGTAGGGGGAATAGGAGGTCAAGGCCAACAACCGCCTCCCAGGGTTTTCACCAAAATAGCCACTAGATACGCCCCCTTGGTCCTTCCAGTACCTCTCCATGATTTACCTGAAAACTATATGAAAAACTTACCCAAGTTCATAGGAGAAGGGGATCTAACTGCAGCTGAGCATATCAGTTTTTTTGATCAATTCGCTAATATTCTAGGTCTCAAGCATGAGGATGTGTATTCCTGATTTTTTGTCCAAACCTTTGAAGGACAAGTAAGAACTTGGTTTCAGAGCCTACCCCCAGGTTCAATCATATCCTACGATGCTCTAGAAGACCTCTTTCTCAAACAATGGGGTGAAAGAAAGGATCATTTATACTATTTGACCGAGTTCAGGTCTTTAAAGAAAAAGGGATCTAAAACTGTTATGGAATTTATCCAAAGGTTTAACAAGTTGTATAATAAAATCCATGTTGAAGTTAAACCGTCTCAACCCGCCGCCAAAGTAACTTTCGCAGGGGATTTTGAACCCGATTTTTCTATACTATTAAGATAAAGGAGAGAGGTCGACCTAACCCGAATGCAAGATGATGCTATGAAAATTGAGTCAAACATGATGGCTTTCGAGTAAATTAAAAACGAAAATTGAGACGGGAAATAGGGAAACTAGATGTCTTAGAGAACAAGCAAGTCCCTCTAGATCTGAAAGATCCTCAGATGACAAAATGGATGATATGGCTAGGATAATAAAAGAACTATATAAAAAAATATCGAGAATGGAGCTAGATAAATCCAAAGATGATCAATTCGTTAAGAGGGAATTAAGGAGAAATCCCAACCCTCAGTTCCAACCAAGACAAATTAAAAATGAAGACCAAAAGATCCAAGCACCTCTGAAAAATGAAAATTTTATTGGGGGAAATGATATGCAAGAGTTCGAAGACTTGGAAGAAGACGTAAACAACTTAGGTGATGACTGTGTACAACCTCACTTGACGAAAGAAGATTATGAGAAGTCTCTGAACAATGAACAATCATCGGTCCAAGACAATAACCTGAACAACGCTGATGATTTCGCTTATCAAGGAATGTTTGACACCATAATGGCTGAGCTCCAGCACAAATACAATCTAAGGCCCATAAAAAAACCTGTGTCGACTTCGGAACCCTAGAAAATTTTGCCTAGGGGTGAAATATACGAGCCCGTCCATAAGTAGACCGAGATGCGAAGTAACATAGGGGTAGATTCGCATAATACCAACGCAAAAGGGACTGAAACCCAAGCAATAAGAACTAAGGCAGTTGAAACGCGGACACCCAAAACCAGAAACGCTAAAAATAAAACAGTGCTACTAAATAAAATGGATATGAAAGAGTCCGATGTTTTAGCCAAGGAAACAGATAAAACCGCGGGAGTTTTCTGCCTAGAAAGCAAGATAAAAAAAGATCAAGATACCAATACCTTTGGTTGAGTTGGAAAAGAATCCCATGTACTGAAAACAAATAACCAAGATGATAAATTTTTTTGATCTAGAGAGTCAGTCCGACGTAATAAATATGGAAGATGACAAGCCTAATATCACTTTTGGTCCACATTTTGAAGGTTCCAGAGATACCATCACCCCTTTCTATATTACCCTGAAGGTGCACGATTGACTGTTGTATAATTGCATGTTGGACTCTGGGGCCTCTCATAACATAATGCCCAAATCTATTATGGATAGATTAGGCCTCAAGATCACCAGACCCTATGGAGATGTTTACTTATTTGACTCAAGGAGAGTTAAGTGCATGGGCATGATCAAAGATTTAGTAGTCACCCTCGCCCAGATTCCGGTGAAAAATGTCCTAATGGACATAGTTGTCACCGATATACCCTCGAAGTATGGTTTACTATTATCTAGATCTTGGGGAGCCAAGCTCGGGGGATCCCTTCAGTTGGATATGACCTACGCCACAATCCCTGTTTTTGGTGGACAGTTCACATGGTTATACAGGGAAACACAGTTGGCATATACGGTAAGTGATCCACAGAATCCTAAAAATTACCCTGTTTACATTGCCGATCAAGACCTGGGAAATTGTATTTTGTCCTTCAACAATACTAAAGATAATTGTACAAAAGAAAGTGACATAGATGAAATCAAAACCGAAAAAAAAAAACTAAAAATGTGTAGAACACTGGAATTTGGAAAATGTTCTTTGATGGTGCTTCATCGTGCGAAGGGGCAGGTTCGGGAGTGCTTTTCATAGCACCTAAAAATGAATTCGTCGTTCCCTTCTCTTATAGGCTACAGTGAGATGTAGACTACACAAACACCATTTTCAAATATGAATCTCTAGTCCTGGGTCTGGAAGTTTCCATGAAGCTAAACATAAGGAACTTAGAGGTCTATGGAGATGCTGAACTAATTTTGAAGCAGGTAAATCGGCAGTACCATGCCAAGCACCCAAGACTAAGGTTCTATAGAAATTGTGCCTGGTATATAATGGAAAATTTATTTTCATCGATAAAGGTTCATTTAATCCCACGAGCCGAAAACTAGTAGGCCAATTCACTGGCCAAAGTAGCTTCGACTTTCGCACCCCCTACCACTTTCAAATTAAAATACCACATAGAGGTAAGGCACAGACCATCCATACCAAACAACATAGAACACTGGCAGGTCTTCGAGGATGACGAACAGATCGGAAAGTTTCTGAAATTGGTGGGTGATTTCTTCGAAGCCCACATTGACCAGGAAAACCAAAACGATCATACCTGGATTATGCAGGAAGGGGAGGAGCCTTAGGAGTTCCAAGAAAAAATTTCAAATCATCGCCTGCTAGTGTTAAAAAGTAATCAGATCCCTAAGGGCCTGATACCTCTGGAAAGGTTGTTTGATCAAAATGACATGCCTCTGAAGTCCACCTTGCAGCCCCAACCAGAGGAGGTCGAAGACTGTGACACGGGCACCACCAAAGAGCCTAGGATAGTGAAGTTATCAAAGTACCTTCCTCTTGAGATAAAAAAAAAGTATCTTGGGTGGTATAAAGATGTCTTTGCATGGTCTTACGATGAGCTCAGAACCTATGATACCTCTGTGATCGAGCACAAGATACCTTTGAAACCCGGTGTTAAACCCTTCAGATAGAAGCTCAGACGAATCAACCCCATTTCATTGCATGTGGTCAAAAGAGAAGTGAAAAAGCTGTTAGATGAAAAAATAATTGTACCTCTCAGGTACTCTGATTAGGTGGCGAACTTAGTCCTGGTTAGGAAGAAAAGCGGGGAGATTAGACTGTGCATTGATTTTAGAAATCTAAACAAGTCCTCTCTCAAAGATAACTATCCTTTGCCCAAAATGAATCACGTTTTGGAAAAAGAAGTCGGGGAAAATAGGATGTCAATGAACGATGGGTTTTCCGGTTACAATCAAATTGCTCTCAAAGAGCATGATAAAGAAAAAACAACTTTCACCACCCCTTGGGGCACGTTCATGTATGACAAAATGTCTTTTGGTTTGATGAATGTAGGTGCTACCTTCCAGCACACTATGGATATCACCTTCATCGATGAAAGAGATAAATTCATGGTTATCTACCTCAACGACTTGACTATCTTCTCTAAATCCGATGAAGACCATATGTTACACCTAAAGAAAACGTTTGAAAAATGCCAAAAATTCGGTTTGTCTTTAAACCCCAAGAAGTCTCACTTCGCGATGCTAGAAGGTAAACTCTTGGGCCACATTGTGTCTCGGGATGGAATTAAAATTGACCCTAAAATGGTAGAAGCTATAGACACCATAAATATTCCTATAAATATAAAAGAAATTCAGTCATTTTTAGGAAAAAAAAAATTTGAGAAGATTTATCCCAAACTTTTCTGAAATCGTGAAATTGATCACATGTATGCTAAAGAAGAAAAATGAAGTGAAATGGACAACAGAAGCTAAGGTGTTGTTTGCACACATCAAGAAAGTTATCAGCGAAGCGCCCGTACTAGCAAGACCTGATTACCTAAAGGATTTCCTGATTTTCTCGTTCGCCTCCAAACACATAGTGGCAATAGTACTTCTCCAGAAGAATGAAGAGGGTTTCGAGCAACCAATAGCCTTTTTTAGTAGAAGTCTCAGAGATGTTGAACTGAGATACGATATAATAGAGAAACAAGTGTATGCTATGGTTAAAGCTTTGAAGGCTTTTAGAACTTACGTGCTTCACTCCAAGGTAATCACATGCATTCCCACCAGTTCTGTGAAGGATATATTGGTTTAGCCTGATAGTGATGGAAAAATGGGTCGGTGGCTTGCTAAAATTCAAGAGTTCGACCTAGAGGTAAAACCGGCAAAACTAGTTAAAGGACAAAGTCTAGCTAAGCTCTTAGCGGAATCAAATTTCAGAACACTCGGAATAAATAACTTGTAAGGATATGAAGGACATGGGGACGTAAATGAGCCCGACAACCAAATAGCTAGCTCCATAATCAAAGAGAAGTTTTCCTTATCAGATCGGTATAAAGATATAGTGTCCTACCTACTAACCCTGAAATGCCCTAGCGATCTGCCTCCAGCTAAAGCCAGTACACTGAAGCTGCATGCGGTGAAGTACTGTATATCCAAAATTCAACTATACTAGAATGACCCCTTAGGCTTCCTACTGGTTTGTTTGGTAGAATAAAAAATAGAGGGGGTCATAAACGAATTCCATGAAGGAGTGTGCGGAGGGCATCACGCCTGGAGGGAAACAACTTATAAAATCCTGAAGGCAGGATATTATTAGCCTAAAATTTTCTCAGATGTCAACCTCAAAGTTAGAGCCTGTAACCCTTGTCAGCTGTTCACAGGAAAACCAAAATCTCCCGGCGCTACCTCTGGTTCCTGTCAAAACCGAAGCCCCTTTTCAACAATGGGGGTTAGATTTTATAGGCGAAATCAATCCACATTTCATTGCTCAACACAAATGGATCCTCACCACCACAGATTATTTCACCAAATGGGTGGAGTCTATTCCGACTAGGAAGGTGAATGACTCGGTGGTGATAGATTTCTTGGAAGAGAGCATACTGTCTAGATTTGGTTACCCCCAAAAGATAGTAACGAATAATGCCTAGGCATTCAAGTCTATGGCAATGATCAGCTTTTGCCAAAAATATAACATCATATTGGGCCATTCCACAACATATTACCCTCAAGGTAATGGGTTAGCCAAATCATCAAACAAAAGTTTAATTACCATAATTAAGAAGGTGCTGAGAGAAAATAAAATATCTTGGCATGTACACTTAAGGTACGCTTTGTGGGCAAATCAGATAGGTACAAAGAAATCCATTGGTACTTCCCCTTTCCAAATGGTATACGGGACTGTTGTGGTATTACCTATAAATTTGGCCCTCCCCATAATGAAGCTCTAGAAAGATGAGAAAGAAGAGACAAACCACATCACAAGATGAATAAATTAGCTGATTGAGGTCCAACAACGTAGGACCTAGGTGGATGCAAGGATGTAGAAATACCAGGACAACATGAAAGCGTTGTTCGATCATAAAGCCAAAAACAGGGATTTCCTCCCCAATGATCTGTTTTTGAAATGGGATGATAGGAGGGAAGATTCGACAAAACATGGTAAATTCGATCATATCTGGTACGGACCGTTCAAAGTCTCGGCTTCTGAAGGGAAGAATTCATTTCTATTAGAGAATTTGGACAGTAAAACTCTCAGCGCCCCTGTCAACGGGCGTTATTTAAAGCACTATATGCAATAAATGAGTTTCAAATCTCCATTGTATATACTGGTTTGTGTTTTCCTTTTCCCTTTTTATAAACTTTTCGGTAAGTTCACTTTCATCGCAAATAAAACAAGTTGTTGATTTCCTAGAAGTAGAGACATAGATTTTGACACCCAGAATCCCATAAATCCTAAAGACCCGATACTCTTCGTGTTGTTTCATACATGCCTCTGAATTATAGCTCAGACTATGAAAGGAGAAAGGGATGGTCAGACATCAAGAAATTGACCCACCCAAAACAGGTGACAAATATTTTTCTTTTAGAGGAGAATGAAGCGGTAAGGCCAAGGTATGAATTTCCTAAGTATCTGGTTTTCAAATGAACACCTCTTAAAACATAGGAGTGGTCTCACAAGTATGTTTCATTCACCTGAGTCAGGATTGCATGATAACATCTGGGTTTTTGAGGTCCATAGCCTTCTCTCATTCCATTTTTTCATCCTTGGTCCTCTCTGCTTAATCTCTGACACCTGCCCATACCATCCATAGAGGAAAAGAGGTTTTGCTTCAATTTGGGAAACTAGCGAACGTCTCAATAAGCGAGTTGGTCTTCACAGCTCCTTGGTCCCCTGCTAAACAAGGCCATGTGTAGGCGGATCCTAACTCTCCTAGGTCTTTTAACAGGTTTCAAATGGTTAAGTCTTGCACAAAAGAAGACCCCTAGAAATGAATTTTCCCCTATTTTCAAGTGGACTAGGGTGTCGTGAAGGTTAAGAGAAAGTTGGTCCAGAGCACTCAAATCAAGTTGACAAGCCTTTGTAACGAATATACACAAACATCACCCTTGGTTTTTTTCGCCAATTGATTGCCCCCACTCCAATTTTCAAAAGTAAAGTATAAGACATATGGTGAAAGGAAATTCGTAATTGATTTCCCCCATCTAGTCCAAAGAGATGATGAAAGGAAATTCATAAAAATGTTTGCCCTCATCTCAGCATTTAAATGCAAGATTACAGTTTGGAGTGGTGAAAGGAAATTCAATAAAGGGAACCAAATAACTTCACCAGAGTAATGAACAGGCTCGCTGGCAGTGAAGCAATATCTAAGATATTCTGTAAGGCTTCCATACTTAAATTATACTACACTCTTGTAATCAACATTTTTGAAACCGGATCCATAGCTCAAGTTCATGCAGGTCTCCCTGATTAAAAACATGAAATTTCCTTTTTTTGATGCAAGCTAAAACCTACCATATCTGTTAATTTTCCTAAGATTGATTGGACCATCTTAAGCAGCTCCGAATTCAGTCTTGAGGGAGGGAAAGTTACCAAAGGGACTGCCGTCAAGTTGAGGAAGTGTGTCGAGTTTTGGAAAGTTTTGGAATTAAAGTTGAAACCTCAACTTTTCCTCTGCACCCCCTTTCCAAAGGAAGTCTCACCAAAGCCAACTGATGACTCCATATAACCCTTCTCAGGCACTTGGTCTGTTGTCCTTCTCATCTCACAGGGAGACGAGAACCCTAGTTGGAGCCTATGTTGGAGTTGCCTTTCTCTTAATACATGAAATATTATGCTTAAGCCCAAAAAGGTTGGTTTTCAAGACTTTTTCTGTTTCACGTTTCTACCCCCTAAGATTGCAGTATCCCAACATGTGAAATGGAGAAAACCTTCCTAAGTTTAAATCGCCATTATTAAAAGACTAAGCGGCCTTATCATTTCTTAGTACCTCGTACCCTCACTCTCAGGAGATACACGTTGGACGTCTCTCGAGCCTCCGACTCGAGAAGTCGAAGTGGTGTTAAAGCTACCCTAGTTAGTATCAAGGACAAGTCACTTTAAACCCTAGTTAGTCACTATCGTGATTTCGCGTCTCGATAATTGTTTCCCCAAAGGGTATCACCTGCATAGCCCTGATACAAGAAGTCACGATTTCCTTTAATTTAAGCATGGATTAATTAAAAGGCTTAAGTCAAATCACGTCTAATCTGTTACCTCGTGCCATCGTGTTTCGGGTTTTTAAGGTTTAGTGGCTAGGAGTGAAAACACCTGATGTGACGAGTGCCAAAAAGGGGATTAGCAACTAAGTACACCAATTTGAAAGGACTAAACTAGATTAATCAGTGCCTTAAACAAACTTTAACGCACACAGTTTATAGATGAAATATTGAATGATCCTACGATTTCCAATGTTACGACTCGTCAAGCATTTATGGCATTTATTTGAATTGCAGTGAGGTGATAGATAGTAGGATCTCATTTTTACTTCTAAATATTTCTATTAAGTGATTTGACCATTCAGTTGGCAAGGACACCAGGGGTTTAAATGACCAAGATAGAGAGTTTTTCCTTCATTGTTTCAGTTTTCATTTCTATTTGCGCGCAGAGCCATTTTACCAGGATAATCGTTGTTTGTGATTTTCAATTTTTTTGACAAGTGGTCCAGTTGCAGGTTTCTCTATCATGGCTCCATGAAAAATTCCCAATTCAGCTGCCGAGAGTTCAAGTCAGGGTTCATACGTTGTTTCTGATACCTCGCCTTGAAGTATTAATTATGTCAAGACATGGTCATACGTTTCCAACATTCTGCAATCCGAGTTGGTAAACTATTCGGATGATTCTAGTGACAACGAGAAGGATGACTTATCAACCAAATCCAAAATCGTCACTCAAGCAGAGATGCACAAAATAGCGGTGAGGCCCCAACTTCTTCCCTATTGTGATATGATCAGGTGGGCGCTATACCATGTGGACATCCCGACCAGGATGATTATCAACGAACAAAAGGTGATGATTGGTACTTTTAGGCCAGAACTTTTGTGGGCAATGTATAAATTGTCACCCACACCAAACCTTACTCACAATGCCAAATTTATATAAGGTTTCAAAAAGAAGGAGTGCGAGCAGTATGAAAAAATTTTATCTGATCTGATCAAAGATTGGGTCTCACATCCCGCGAAATTTAGGGCTGATACTAACAGGATCTATTCAATCTCTTCCTTTGAGCCACAATTCAAGTACATAGCGATGATGAATTGTAGGTTGTATAAGAAGGAAGACACTACCCATTTTTTCCTCCCATGGGTGTCGCTCATTCATACAGTCGATGAGGGTTTGTCCTTCAACTGGGCCAAGTTGTTGTCTGACAGTCTGACCAGTCGAATTATCAAATATTGAGCACAGAGGGAAAGTAAGAAAGAAACTTCGTTCTTTATGTCTGCTTACATCATGGATTCCATCTGCTTCATGACACCCTTACTGCTAATGAAGTGGAGCTGGGCTCCATCTAATACGGAGCCTATTCATGTCTACCACTCGAAGCTTTGGGAGGATAAAGCCAAAGAATGAATCTACGAGATCTTCAACTGGGTAATGGTGTCATTGCATGTTGCCATCTTCGACCAACTGCCGCCTAGGATTTCAGATAGTGTCATGACAAACCTGAGTAACATGGCAGATTGGTATATAGAGGCAGAGTTTTCATATGTCAGGGTTTTCGGCACCTTTGTTCCTCCATATGCTCTACCGCTTTTCTTTCCAGATAAGCTATTGTGTCGTGAGATCGCTAGGAAGACTGTGCTCAGCGGAATAAGAAAAGAACTCAAAGGAGTATCAAAAAAGGTATGGTTGTCCTTCCCCATTCATATTGGTGCATATTCCTTGTTAGATTTTGGCCATGCCAAATCTGAGGCTATGGTTTTTGAAGAAATGAAGCTGGTGGATATTGAGTTCAAAAAGCACGACCCTAGTAAGGTTGTGAGCAATCACCTGGCGAGTTGTGACCTGAAGAGATATGAACATGAGGATCCCCTCATGATGAAATATTCTGGGGTGTGAGGTCCTACTCTGAAGTCCTAAGTCGGATTCAAGCCCTGCCACCTGGAGATATGGCTGATTTCTTGAAATTCCAGGAGCACCGGCGGAGTTGTCTCCCTCAGATTTTACAGGGTGAAGCCCCAAAGCTTTTAGTTACACAGCAAACAGAAGCCAAAGGTGCAAAGGACTCGAGTCCTAACATGGAGAAGAAGCAAGGGAAAACAGGGGAGGCTGGAACCTCAGAGAAAGGATCCGAAGTCCCCCACAAACAGAAAGGAAACCTAGTAAAGGGTACACCAGGAAAGCAAGCCTAAGGTCAAGCATAGATACCCTCACAAGGATCAGACAACTCACTATCGCTCATGTCAAACAAGCCAGTCATAGAGGTTACCCTAAAACAACCATCCAAAGAAGTCGGCAGTCCAATTGTTATTATCACACCCTTACAGTTCACAAAGGGGAATACTGATGCGGGGTGGATTTTCAATGAAGAACTGCCATCCATTTCTGTAGAGAAGTTGCCTCGTAATGAATGTTTCTTTGATAAAAAAAGGAAGGTCGTGGTGAGGCAAGAATTATATAAAAAAGAGGGCGTAATGGCTAAAAAAATTAAAATCATGACAGATGGGAAGGTCGTGAAAGAGGAAGAATTCGCAAACGAGATAGCCAGGAAACTAGGGGCTTATGCTACAGCCAATTAGTACTCAGTTGGGACTTTGAAGGCCCATTTGAAACGAAAGAACCTCCTGATCAATAAATTGGAATCTAAAGTGGCTACTGTTGAAGAAAATGCCAAGGATGAGGTGAGAAAAATCCTCGAGCAAGCCCGAATAGTCGATCTGCAGGAGATCGAGAAACT
Source organism: Picea engelmannii (assembly GCA_009831015.1). Lineage (NCBI taxonomy): Eukaryota > Viridiplantae > Streptophyta > Pinopsida > Pinales > Pinaceae > Picea > Picea engelmannii. The sequence continues at coordinate 77,176 of ML841100.1, forward strand.
TAGATCCGACCTTGAGCAGGTGCACCAGTCGGCCCAAATTATCCAAACATAGGTAAGTCAATAGGGGCAACAAATTATAGAGTTACAATCGAAGTTGGATGTTTCTGAGAATTAGGTTTTAGACATAAAAATGTTCAGATCCCAAGTTGTCGAAATCCGACAGAAGGTATTAATGGCTCAACAAGACTTGCTTGTAAAAGTAGGAACCATTCAAAACCACTTTCAGACAATATATCAAGGGTTAGAAAGTATTTATTTGAGGGAAAAAGAAGCTGGGGCAGCTCGGGTTGCTTTCCAAGAAGCTGTTATAGCTCCAACGAAGATAGAGATGGTCGACAGGTCCAAATTATTCATCACAGAACAAACTAGAGGGAATATCCTGTTGAAGGTCTGGGAGTAGAATATATTAGAAAGCAAGGGGAGAGCTAATGAAGTGATGAATTCTTGTGAGGAAACATTTGCCTTGATAAGTAAAAGTTTTCTAGACCTTGATAAGGAAAGAAGTGTTGTGACGCTGGGTAAAATCAATATAGCTAAACACATGTTGGACATTAAAGAAAACGTGGATAAAGAGCAAGTGGAGATATCCCAGATAATATAGGTTGATATGGTCCAAGTGGACAAATGGCTAGTATATCCAAGTTTACAATTATGCTCTATCATCACGGAAGACCGACAAGTAGGGAAAAGGTTGCCACAGTTGGTGAAGAATTGTTACATCTTTGAGGCAAGCAACCAGGCAGAGCCTTCTAGGTTGATAGCCCAATTGATGGAGAGGTTTTTCATTTGCATCGAGCAGGTGAAGGGGAGGTTTCTGGTGCTAAATAATGACAGATGTCAACTTGTTCTATTTCTAGAGTCGGAAGGGAAGAGAAAGGAAGGTGCTCCACCCTTACGAGGGAAGACAAAGATGAGGAATTTTCCATTTGTAACTGACCGATTTCCAGAACGATCAAAATTCTAGATGTTTAGAAGTTTGTTTTAAATAACGGGGAGACTGTAATAGAAAAGGGATTTTTTCCAAGGGTAGATTGTAATAGAGAAAGTTCCTTTTAGCCAGGATTAATACTAAGCGAATTAAAGACTCCATATCCCGTCAAGACTGAGTTATGTGTTTTTCCTCTGTATTTCACGCTTCATGTCATATTTTACATATACGTCTTTGATGAATGTTTTAGCTGCAATTTAATATAACTTCTACTATGGTGATCAGGTTATAAGTATCTAGTTATTTACAGTTTTTCCTATGTATCGACTACTAGCAGGTACAAGACCTGTGAATTATTTAGATCTCTACATTATATGTTTTCATCAAGGTATTCTTGTCCTTTCTTATTCTTCTACAGCATGGGATTCCTCTGAAATTGATGCCCCACATTGTTGACAGCTCTATGTTTTCACACTCGGTTTCAATATTTTAAACTCAGTTACGGAAAACGGCCCTCGATTACGTTAAAACCTTCGATTGGATTCTCTAAATTTTCCCTATATAATCTAAAGTTGAGATAATCACTTTAAAACATCAACTTTATTTTAAATCTCTATTCTCCCCATGAATTTACCCATCGTAAGATAGCCCAGCATCGAACTCGGTCTATTGGAACAAACTAGCATCGCTTTGAATCTTTTCAATACCATACTTAAGACTGCCACCACCCAGATAGAGCTCGAGCGTTCATGGGCCGCCATCGAGCGGGATATCAGCATTCAAGAATTTTTGGAAGCTAGACAAAGACAACTCGGAGATCGGCCATAGCTTCATCCCCCGAATTTGTTTCTTCCCCTTCCTTTTCTTTCACTCTTTTAGATGCTTAGACTCTACACTTTATAGCCTTAAGTGTAGACTCAGGAACAACATAGGTAACTGTATATTTTATTGTAGTCTGGTCTCCATGACCCAACTAATGTACTACACAAACTGCCACTCAATTTTAAATATGGGGATTTCTCCCCCTGCATCTCATACTATATATGAATCATGGTTTTTCTGGTTGTCTTCATGAATACTAGAACTATTTCTTCAATTACTGGAGTAAGTATCTCATCATAGTATTCTCCCTCTTGCTAGGAGAATCCTTTGGACACACATCAATATTTCTACATATGCAACATGCTTGATCTGTTTAGATCAATCTTGGAAGTCAATACTGACTTCTTCTAGTGTCATGGAAGAATCCATATCCTAGTCTTTCTGATTGGCTTACTTCTTTATCATTGAAACAAGGGAATCTTCCCAGGAGATTTCATATCTCCTAGAGGTTTCTGAAGCTATGATCTAGTCTTATCATGGCATCTGTCTCCCAATCCTGGAAGTTGTCTCTTCATCTGATCCTTTCTAAGATCAAGATTACTCTCAATTTCTTCTGACTCTACAAGGACTTAATAATCTCTTACAAGGTACACTTGGTGTTGAATACCAAGTCTAAATATGAAGATTTGAGTCAGACTTCAAGTGAATTCTACTTCCTGTCAAGGTGGCTTCATTATCTTTTGAACAAGTCCATTGTGAGTTCTTGTTCTAATGTTTGGGCATCTTTGGAGCCTTCTGATCCTTACAATCAATACCCATATGAGATACTCTAGATCTCAAAGGATATCTTCTTATTCATATTCTTTGGTACATGAATGTATATGGTTATGTACATAGTCTGCTTCATGTCTCATCTAATATGTTGCCTTCTGCAACCTTCACTATATCTTCCTCAGGGTTATCACCTATGACCTGAAATAAGGTCAACAAAACAACAAGCAAGAATAATACTCTTATGATAATAGTAAATAAAACAATAGCAAGAACAATCGTCACAGTAGCTCCCTTAGAGATTTCACTTCTGACCTATCTGAAACAAGGATCAAAAGTAAGAAATACAATATGAAATGAGATCAACACTCTTCTAGTGTTGTGATCAAACATTCATCCAAGGTAACTTGGAATCAACACAAGAAGTTGTTGATTAAGGTTGGATGTCATTGATGTCAACCCTTGAAGAAAGACCTGTAGCACAAAGTTTTGGGTAATGGACCAAATAGTGTTTGATGTAAATATGACTCATTATTGTTTTGTCATGGTTGATAAGAAGTAAATATAGATGAACTCCAAAGTGGTCCCCTTATGGTGAAAGCCCTCACGGGAAGACGCTTTGTGGAGTAAGAGAACCCATGATTAATTATGGAATAATGAGATGAAGGAAAGTGAATTTGTCAGGGAAAATATCCTATATGAATAGTTATTTTCATTTCATTTCCGGTGGTATGTGGAACGTCACATAATTCCTCACGGTTAGAGAGTTATGGCCATGAGAAGTTGGAGACCCCAGGTTTGGGTAATGGACCCAAGTTTTTTTTATGGGTAATGGTATGAGTTATGATATATTTT
>ML841101.1:25510-41075 GCA_009831015.1 Picea engelmannii
CATTTTCATTTTGAATCATCTTGTACTTGAACATTTAAGTGGGGTAAAAGGAGGTTTCCCCCTCAAAGAGGCTTATTATCTGAAATTATCTCTTTTTCAAGGCATTGAGTACTTTTCCTGAGGTTTTTCTATGCTATATTGATGTTTGGTTCTTAACAGGGGCAGTGTATATAACCCTCATTATGTCGCATCTGTAGGTATGGTGCCCATACAACCTTTTATGAATTAGTTTGGACGAGGATATTACTCTACTAGACAGGGCCATGGTATATACCAGAACCCTGGATGGCCTGCAATCCCTCAACACCACCCTTCCCTGGGAGCATGGGCTCAGACGTTGCAACCCCGACTCCCTTTTATGGCCATGCTTAATCTGTCAGATTTGTCAAAATTAATGAATGACCCGATGCGTCATGATCTTTCATGGCCCCTCATCCCCACCAAGCTTCCTTCAGACATTCCAAAATTTGAAGGAAATATTGGCGAGGATCCGGGTGATCATGTTACTACTTTTCATCTTTGGTTCTCATCTAATTCCATTAATGATGATTCTATTCATTTGAGGATGTTTCAACGCACCCTCATGGGGATCACTACGAAATGGTACATTGAGATACCGGGGGGAACATACAAAAACTTTAATTAGATGGTTTTGGTATTTCTCAACCACTTCTAGTTGTCGGTTCGTTACAATGTCGACATAGAAATTTTTCCATTCCTTCACCAAGATAAAGCTACACATATCTCAGACCATATCCAAGAGTGGCGTAGACGGAAGAGGTTGATCAAAGCCTAAATTCCTCCAAAAAAAAAATTGGAATGGTTCATTAAGTCCGTATTGCCTTATATTTTGAAGGATGTCTCTACATCCGGAGTAAAAACTAAGGAAGAAGTTATTTTCAAAGCCCATCAATTGGACCTCATATATGATCAATCTGGGATGTTGTATGAAATTCTTTCTGATGCACCGTGGTCAAACTATGACCCTAGACAAAATCATGGGCCTCATGTCGATGGCATCATAGGCTCCGCAAATGCTAAGTCTACATATTTGGTGACGAACTAGTTGAAATATTTGTCTCTAAGCCAGCCTGTAGCAGGACAAGCTTCAAATTCATCCTCCACTCCCACTCAATGAGCATATGTGCATTCTATACAGTTGTTCGCCAACCCAAAGGGTAACCAACAACCAAGAGGGAATAGAAGGAAAGGATGAGGTAATAATCGTAAGGGTGGGAAAAATTATAACAAAGCCAAGGACAACCCTAACAATGATAGGTCGAATAATAATGTTGGTGAGGGAAAGAAAGACAAATGGAAGGTGAAGTTTCCTTGTAAACTTTGTAAAGATGATCACCTTACCCACCTATGCCCCAAAATTGAGGAAGCCTCAAGGTTCTTATCACATCCACCCACTGTGTTGACCAATATGTTTCCACATAATCAGCACATGGCCTCATGGGGCCCCAAGACCGAAAATGTGTCGAGCGGGAGTCAAAACCCCTCAGCACATGAAGGTGGCCATCTATATGTCAATATGGTAAAATATCAGATTGATGTAGCCACTCGATCTCATGATTACGGTTCTTCACAGACTATTGTAGGTCCAGAGTCTCCTCCTCCTCCAGAAACACCCTTACAGATTGAAAATCCAAAACCTTTGCCTCGTATTCCAAAAGGAGTACTGAAATGATTTCCCCACAATCTTAATGCCAAATTTGCCCATGATTATTTGATTGTCGAAGATCTGGGTCAAAACCCTTGTGCGATGTCGGCTTTGGAGGTGCTCCAAACATTTCCTTCATAGAGGAGTGCCTTGTTATCTTCTTTAGGGTCTCTAGACCCATTTGGCTTGAAGGTTATTAAATTTGACATCACTTGTTTTAGGCCTCACTTACCTTACCATGTGGCCTTTCAAATCCATGTAGAGTACACGAAAATTACTATCAAACGCACCGCAATTGATGAAGGTGATACAACATGTGTGATGTCCCTAACATGTTGGAAATCCATTGGCTCTCTGAATCTATCCTAATATATGACTATGTTGACCACTTTTGATGGGTGTTCGTTCCGACCCCACTGAATTATTCCCGCTTTTCCGGTCTAGTTAGGTGGAAAGATAATGGAGGTTGATGTCGAGGTAGTTGATGTGCCTCTCGACTATAATTTACTACTAGGGCATAATTCAACTTATTCCATGACAGCGATCGTGTCATTTGTTTTCCACTCTTTATGTTTTCCTAGTGCATCAGTTGGACCTTCGATCCCTGTGATCGACAATTCTTAGCAGGAAACTGAGGATGTTGGTGTCGGAATGTATTCCTCTCTCATGGGTAGCTTTGATTTCATGGCATCAATTCATCACATTCATGCCATTTCAAGTGAGTCTTTGTCGTCAATGAGGTCCATTCATTTCCATACTTTGTATTTCAACATCCCTTGGACCCTACCTTCCTTGACTATGTTATACGAAGGTCAGTTGCACATTGGGATGGAAATTCCACTATCAGTGACATAAATTGTGTATCAGTCTGTTCTTAACACTACTTTTGACCCATATCTTTTCTCCTCACAGATGGACAAGGAGGATCATGTTCTCAATCCTGTATGGGTCATCCAATATTCGTGTTCGCATGATTGCCTTAACGATACTTTAACCTCGAATGCAACCATCTTAGAGGCCATTTATAGTCCCGATAGGCCTTAGGACGATATGCATCATCACTCCTATTTCCTCCCAAATATTGTTAGGATCGAACAGGATGAATTTATATCTACCTTGAGTGATATGGTCAGTCATGATGATGTTCCAATCACGATCAACATCTCTTGAATTCTTGGCAAAGTTGAGAATGTATATATCGATGTGGATTGTTCGCCTGGAGAAATTCAGATCTACACCGATCTCTACAATTAATTTTGTGATGTATTCGCTTGGTCGTATGAATAGATGTCAGGGATCGACCCTAGCATTGTCGAACATGATATCAAGACTTATCTGGGTGCTAGACTTGTTCGACAACGTCTTATAGCTGTTAATCCTAGGAAGGCCCCTTATATTAAGGTAGAGGTAGAGAAACTACTTAATCTTGGTTTCATCTACCTGGTTCCCTTGATTGAATGGGTATACAACCCTGTTCCCGTGAATAAAAAATAAGGAACCATCCGTGTATGTATGGATTTTCAAGACATGAACAAGGCTTGTCCTAAAGATAACTTCTCAACTCCTTTCATTGACTGGATTCTTGATGAGTGTGTAGGAAGCGAAGTATTTTCTTTTATGGACATATTTTTAGGGTATAATCAAATTCAAATCAAAACCGAGGATCAACATAAGACGGAATCAAACCCAAGGATCAACATAAGACAACATTTAGTTGTCCTTTGGGTACTTTTTCATACCGGAAAATTCCTTTTGGCCTTAAAAACGCCTAAGCAACCTTCCAACGCACCATGACCTTTTATTTTCACGATCTCAAGAATATGGTCAAACCTTACCTCGATGATCTCGCTACTCACTCTTGCAAGAGAGTAGATCACTCCACTCATCTTCGATGAGTATTTGAGAGATGTCGTTATTATCACATTCGTTTCAACCCTCACAAGTGCATCTTTTGCATTAGGTCTGGCCATCTTTTAGGATTCTTAGTATATGAGCATGGGATCATGGTAGATCCTATGAAGGTTGAGCCAATACTTTGATTTCCTCCTCCGCGGAACATTCAACAACTTCAAGGTTTACAAGGGAAGGCTAACTTCTTGTGTCGGTTCATAGTGAACTATGCCAATTTAACTAAGGGTTTCATGTGTCTTTTGAAGAAAGATACTCCATTTATATGGGATGAGAGATCCCAAGAATCCTTTGATTCTCATAAGAAATATTTGGTATCGACACCTCTGTTGAAGCCTCCAGACTATAGTAGAGACTATTTTCTTTATGTCACCACATCCGAAGGGACGATTGGTATGGTTCTGGTTCAGGAGGACGATGAGCTCTATGATAACTTTGTCTACTATCTCAGTCGAAACTTAGTCAGTCCTAAACTTAAATACTCTCACGTAGAAAAACTAGCTCGTGCCACCGTACATGCAGTTCAAATATTACAGTATTATATATTACTTTGAAAAACTACCATAGTTGTAGATATCAATCCATTTCAGTACATCCTCACCAAGTGTATCATAGGGGGAAAATACAATAAGTGGATTGTTATTTTACAAGAATTTGATCTCGATTTTGCTTCAACGAAGTCTAAGAAATTGTTAGTTTTTGTTGAGCTGATATAAGACTTCCCTCGCTAGATGAGAACAATTTTCATGAAGATTTGTTCACGAATGAACATATCTTCCTTATCTCATCTTCAGACCCATGTTATGGAGACATTCTAATTCATCTTCAAACCTTGAAAATATCCCAGCATCTGTCAAGAGACGATCGACAATGTATACATCATCGGGCTAAAAATTACTTTATCATAAGTGACACTTTGTATCATCGAGGAGTCGATAATATTTTGTGTCGTTGCTTGACTCACAAGGAATATGAGTTCGTTCTCAATGAATGTCACAGTGGGGCTTGTGGTGGTCATTTATTCGAGCTTGCAACAACCCAAAAAATATTGCGAGCCGATTATTTTTGGCCGTCAATTTTTAAAGATTGTGTTGAGGTGGTAAAGAAGTGTCACCATTACTAGGTGTTCACTCGAAAAATGCGCTTGCATCCAACCCCTCTTCACCCAGTCATCACTATCAGTCCCTTCACCAAGTGGGGGGTAGATTTTATGAACTGTAACCCAGCTTCGGTTGCAGGGCATCAACATATCATTATGTCCATGGATTACTTCACTAAATGGGAAGAGGCCATGCCTACCATTAAATCTAATGGTAAAACTGCAACATTCTTCATATTCAACCAAATTATAGCCCAGTTCGGAATCCAAAAAGAGATTGTCATTGATCATGGCAATCACTTTCATAATGAAATGATGAAAGAGTTAGCATCAAAAATGGGGTTTAAGCACAGTCATTCTTCCCCTTATTATCCCCAAGAAAATGGATAAGTAGAGGCGGTGAATAAATCTCCCAAGACCATCTTGCAAAAAACTATCAGCGAGAGTAAGTCTGACTGGCATCTGATGCTTTACCCTGCACTTTTGGAATATCGAACCTTGGTAAAGACTTCCATCGATTTTTCTCCTTTTCAGTTAGTACATGGTGTGGAGTCAATTTTTCTGATTAAATGTGAAATCCCTTCCCTCAAGTTGGCAATTGAGCTCCTACCTAACACATCCAATCTTGAAGAATGCCTTGTGCACCTAGAGGGTATCGATTAGTAGAATTGAGATGCCTCTATGAATATCGAAGAGAATAAACAACATGTTAAGGTTTAGTATAATAGGTTTGTCTATCCTTGGTAGTACGTTGAGGGTGACATGGTTCTCCTATATGACCAAGCCAAAGAACCATTGGGGGAAGGCAAGTTCAACCCCATGTGACGTGTTTTAGAGACAGGAGCATATGAATTGAAAGATTATGAAGGGAATATGTTGGATGAGCCTAGAAATGGGCTCTACCTTAAAAGGTATTATGCGTAATCCCTCAATCTTGAGCGTCACATTTTATATACAAGTGTATATATATCTTTTCATTTGTGTCATCGGCTTGCTTATCAAGTTTTCCCTTGGTTGGCATATGTCAACGAAGTCTTCAGTTTACTTAGGATTCCCATATGGTGTCAATCGTCATACATGGAACATGGCTTTTGTCACTTGGGTCATTTACTCACCCAAGGGCCAACTGGTGTCTTCAGATGGCGTTTGTCTAGAGCCATCAATGAATAATGTGGTTGAGTATTTCTTCATTAGTCGTATGTCAGTTAAATGGTAGTTACCATGTGCGAGACTCTAATCTACTCAGATGATTCCTATGGGTACGACTTTTGGAACGATACTTTGATTTTCTTACTTATAATCACATACCTAGAAGTTCTAATCATGTATCCAATGCATATGCTAATTATATTGTAGATTGGAATTTGTCACATAACTAAGCAAAGAAAACACATTCATGCATGTACACATTGTAACATATATAAGTAAAGCCAAAGACCAATTTTATTTTATTTTGTATTTCATCTTTTCAAAAAATATGGTGTCATAATACAAAATGGGGCTCACACCCTAAAAATACATATATGGATGATATATATATATGACCATGGAATATATTCATGTGGCTCTGTATGTGTGTCATTATAGCACACTACACTGTTTACGAGATGCCGGAATCGTACCCATGCACGGGGTACACCCACCACCTCTCGTTGCATAGCCTCTGGCAGATCCTCCACTTGAACCATAAGAATATTATGCATCAATCGAGACAGGTTCCCCTGCACATTCTGCAACAATCTATCCACATCTTCTATCGCGTTCTCATCTCCCTAGATCCTCCGTCAATGTCATGGGAATCCCTATGGCCATCGTGGACCTACATCTGCATGACAAAGCAATTGTTAATACTTGATAGCATACAAAAACATTTGTGTTTTTTATTCTTTTTGAAAAAATACAAAAAAAGGAAATATATAAAAACATTTCTTAGCAATATCAATGTAGGTGGAACCTGGTGGAAAAGGAATATTTGGATCCCCTCTGTAGTCGATATTGGCATAAGAGTAGTCGTCAATGGCTATGACATGTCAACACCACCAAAAAAAGAACTCATCATTGCAGGGGGTTGGCACCCTACCACCTCCTAGCCGCCTCATCACATCGGTCCATCATGACATGGTTGGATCACGCGGTCCATGTGGAATAATCTCTACTATAGGGCTCAAGCCTAGAACCTGCTCAAAGAAAAATCTACACAAAATGGATAAAAATCTGAAATTTCTCTTTCTCCCTTGTTTGCAATCCGTCAGCTGGCTCTTCATGTTAGCCAGTAGTTAGGTACATCAGTCATAAAAAATGGGTCATAAACACTCCACTACATAGAACATGAGTGGCCTTGATACTTGGTGCAACAAGGATAACCCTAAAATCCATGTAAGAACAAGTACAACGATCTTTAAGCTTAGGTTCTCGATCACCCTGATTGGGAGTTGGCTCCCTACTTTATCTATGCCTGCAACATAGTGGGTGGAAACGTACTCCTCCATGTTCATACCACCCCCAGCCCCCCGGGCCTTGAGATTCACTGCCTCACCTCGGGGAGACAATCCTTTGATAAAACATATGTCGTCCACTTCAATCCTCAATGGTTTCCCATCGAGATTGAAGGCCTTTACCTCAGGATCCCCGTATTTTACGAGCATCTATAATAACCTCACTTGAGCCCTCGTTCCTTTGAGAGCCCAAAATTTATAAATCCCACATATTTTTAAATCTTGTTGGGCCCCTGCATCCCTTTCCGATGTTGCATCTATCTATTCATTCTCCCGCTCCCTCCATTCAATCACCATCCTGCAAAGGAAAAGTCATTTTTTGAGTTAAATATTGTCAAAAAAGTGTTCACGGACTTGTACATGGGCTAACATGGTAACATTCATGTATAGGGATGCATATACATGGGCAGGCTTTGTTTTGCCCGCATATATGGGGGTGTATACGTGACCCGATGAACTATCACCCGTGTACACCCTAATTCACATTGTGTGCCCTCTAATACTAAAAAAATGGGGCCTAAAATTGAAATTCAAACCAATGAAATTGAAGTAGAAGGGATGGGCACGGACTTGGTCTAGATGGTTTCTAATTCCGTTGATTGTATCTCCCGCAATCAACACTTGAAGATCGAGGGGAAAATGGCCTAAAATGCACTATGTGGGTGAAAAAACTCAAATGGTATGGTAAAATGGTCTTTTTTTACTATTACTAGAAATTGTTTACCCACTCTATATAGTTTATGCTAATTTTTTACCTTGTGAACTAATAGTATAGTGGAAAGAATTGGTTTTGGTGGTTTTGTCCATGATTTTTGCGGTTTCGAGCGTCATATGGCTCGTTCATGCCTTCGGCATGTATTTTCTTTCACCATCATATAGGATAGGTTGTCACTCAATTTTGCATTATTGCATTGTCTTATGAATGTGATCCATATGCCTTAGGTACGAACCCATTTATTAGTGACACATAACCTTCTTACTGCTACTAGAAGTGTCGTTATTAAGTGATAGAGGCTTACCAAACATGGGTGCCCTACTTAGAACCTTTGTGCCATTTGGTGCCCATGCAAAAGTTATTCCATAGGACTGGGAGTTCCTAATAGTTCTGATATGAATTTTTGTTTGAACCCCATATTCTTACTCGCAAGCATTCTGAACTTTACCTATGGGACTCCCCTCGAGTCTTATTTAAGCTCTTTTCCGACCCTCTAAAAAAATAAAAGATTGTCGAGTGAACTTTTCTCTTTCACACTCGTTAAATGGATTTGAAAAGATATCTATTTGGTGTAAGTTTAACCCTTTTTAAGACCAAGTAGACTACTTACGGAAAATAAATACTCTAGCCACCATTGGCTAGAAGAGTTCTCCTAGGTATTATTTTATACTTTTTCGAGCCTGGGGGACTAAATCTACAAAAAAGGACATTCTTTGTAGTTAAGTTGTAATCGCATTCCATCATCCTGCTTGCAGTATTGAGCCTATTGTTGGTTCCCATTTTCTCGTTATAAGCCTCTTACCTCATCAATTTGCATCACTATCTAAGCAGAGCCTTGTTTATATCCTTTGCAGCTTGACACCCTGTACCCTAAGAGGAAACATCCCCCCAAGTGTCCATTCCCCGCATGCACTTCCTTGAATTGAACATACGTATGTTCCACTGTTTGGAGCTAGTTGCTTACTCGCGACACTCATTTCCTCTCCTGTAACATAGCATTTATATTTATATGCAAAAAACAAAAAAAGACAGGTGGGAAAAGAACATTATCTCATATCGGTAGCAATCATGTCTCCTTTGAACGAAGCACAAACTTTTGAGTCCATTGTAATCCAAAGTTTGGGTTTAGCATGACCTTAGGAAGTTGAGCTCGTTACTTAGATTTTACTCCTCCAACTAGTTATTCTTCCAGTCCCTATGGAGAATTCGTTGATGCCTCTTGCATCATGAATTGTTATCATCAAGTCTATGTTGCCTTAGTTATCAATATGTCTCATGCTCTTGTTCAAAGGATTTCTATAAGCCTGTGTCGACCATTTCTCATAACTCTTGAATTTGCATGTCATCCATACCCTTAGTGTGTCTCAGAGTCACATGAATTTGTAGTCCTACCATGCACCTTGGTCCTACTTTCATTATGGGTAAGTAACCTTGAACCTAGCAGTCAACATCTACTCATTGGTCATTGACTAGGGGGTTTCCCTTGTGTTCGACAGTAAGAAATCTATTCACACATTCATATTCGTGTAGTGTCTTGGATTCCATTAGCCTTATTGATTGTTTCCTCACCTTTTTCGGCAATCTTCCTCATTAGTTGTTATTCAAAGGGTCTCTTTTGTGCAATACTTGCATCCGGTGCATGTGGGAGACACACAGGTTCATTGGTTTGTGAACATCCTACTCATATGAGCTCTTCCTAATCATCAAGCTATTTCTTTGTACCTCATGTTGACTGATGAGAGATGCCCTAATGCTCTCCTTTCAGCGGTTCTCCTTCCATCGACTTCAACTCATCTATTCTAAAAATGAGGCCTAGAGTCCTATGAGTACCTAGAGGCTTGCAGTCATCAGTGGCAGGTTCTCCCACCATCGACAATTGGGAATACATCAATGTCTCCTAATTGATGGATTCTTCAAGTGTTCGACCTCAACACCCTTATTCACACTTGTAATAATGTACTTGGTCCCTTGATACCTACTTTCATTATCGGTAGGTTTTCTCATGTTTGTTAATGATATACCTTAATGACTGGTAATCAAACGAAGTCTTATTGTGTTCAACCTCAACTCCCCTATTCACAAGATGGAGACTTGCACCTTCGACGAATAGTGTAGAAGACCTCTAGCTTACAGTAGAAGCTTTCCTAATATGTTGTTGTCTTTCATTGGACCAGTACCTATATGACTTCAGTGATCATGGGAGATCAAATTGTACTCCATTGTATACAGATATCTTTAGATTGATTTTAAGATTGGATTCCACTGGCCCTTGTTCGTGACTATGAAATCCTATGGCATGTGTTTGCTTTGCATTTCCTATTCATGGCCATGAACAACTATTTGGTATATTTCCACATGGATCTGCAGTGTAATTCAAATTGGAATCCATGTGTACAAAGTCATTATGTATTTTAATATTCTCATGAGTAACTAGAACTTCCAGTTGAGTCTCCATTACTCCACTTTTGGGAATTATAATGTATTTCGGCCATTGTAGATACTCCTCTGACCTCACACATTAGGGGGCATTTGTTACAACAAATTTTTCCTCACCACATGCAACTTGCTTGGATGGCCTTTCCATTTCCCTATGCAGACTTGAAGTCCCGATTTGTACCTTCCAGATCCAAAAAGTATATTTTCCACATATGCACGTCCTATCAGTTAGACAACAAGCATATACGCAGGTTTCTCCACTACAACCCACGTACATCGGTTTTGGTGCTCAAAATTAAAAAATTATGTCGGGTTTCCATGCCATGTCACTGGATCCATGATCCTTGACCTTACATATACTGGAAATGCTTTGAATCAGCCCTTCAGTTCCATTTGAAGGCTATAAATTGAGCCATATCCAAGCCTTGAAGGAGAGAATTCAACTTTGAGAGCAAAGACACTCTGGAAAAATTTCACTTCATGTTGAGTCTGCATCCCTTTATCCTTGAAAGTCTGAACTCATTGTTCAACCCCCAAGCTCTTCCTTCTTTGTGATGGAGAACCTTATTGTCTCCTTTATATGAGCTTGCCTTTGGTGGAGTATTGAAGTGGTGGTGGCCTAGCTGGAGGTACTTAGTTTCTCAGTTCCTATATGTGTCGTTAAAGAAGTTTGTCACCTATATACTTTTGTTGATAATTTTAATAGAAATTCTCTTTTCTCGTCCAATTGATATCTTGAAAATATTTGAATTATTATTCCATGGACATATTTGTCATGAGTGTTAATTGTAGTGTCCCCAAGGCCGAGCCCCGATGTAAACCATGATCTGAAAAAGATTGTAAATATGTGTTATAGGCTGGTGAGCCAAGTTTTGTATAAGCCGGTAGGCTTATGTATTTGATTGGGCCAGAGAGCCTAAGGGTAGAAGGCCAAGGGCCTGGATTTTGTATTTGTATGTATGCAGCACTTCAATAAAATATAAACACCGCCAGGTGCAGACCGACCACGATGAAAGAGTGATGGGGGACTGAGCATCCACAGAGTGGGCAAGGGATTAGGGGCTGGAAGGTGGAAAAAGGGGTTGAGTGTTGAACCTAGGGGCTAAGCCTAGGGGGCTTAGGCCTGGAATAATATTTTAATATTATTTCCAAAAAGAGCCATGTGCATATTATTTTACCCTAAGTTCTTTGGAAGGGCGAGTGACTTCCAAATGTGAAGGAATGAGCTTCATGGGTGACAAGTGTCAACCCATGTGCATGCAGTTAAAACTGTCGAAGCAAGCCGTGTTGGGGATTCTGCTTCCATTCTCGTCAACTGCTGTGTAGGTTCCTCCTAGATTCTAGCGGACTGTCTGAAGGTGAATGGGTCGAACCTTTGCAAAGATATCCTCGTGAATCTTCTGAACCGTACACCCCTTGAACCAGAAGCCTGTGTCGTTCTAAGATAGCCCGTACATTCTGTTCTGAACCGTCAAGCCTGTGAGTGGAATCTCTGTACACCTTGTGAAATCCCGAAACTGAAACCATGAGTCTATTTCGGGATTGTTGAGCCTGTTTGGGAAGCCTGTGTTTGTTTTCCCAGTTGGATGTTGTGGCCACGCAGTACTGGACTGCGCGTGGCTTACTGGCCAGTGTGAATTCGTGCTTAGCCTGTGTGTAACCTCTCTCCAGGTGAGTGAGGTAATTGTGGTTTGAAGAGGCAGGTTGTCAGGCCTGCGAGCAACTCTTTCCATGTGAAAGAGTTTGATGGGAAGTGTTTTCTTCCAGAGACTGTCCAGCACCAGCTACGCGCTTTGAGACTTCCTGATCCGGCCTGTTGTCGAGACCCAGAAGGGGAGGTTAGCACCGATGGACTGTGTGTGTGAAGGTGTATACTCCCGGGCGGAACAGGCATGTGGGGAATGAGGGTCTGGTAGTAGTGGGCGTAAGATGGCATCTCTGGGAAGAATCCTTCCAGATATTTTTGTGATGCCTTCCCTGTAACCTCAGCCTGAGTCTGGATTCCTTGCCCTGGGGTGGAGCTCAGTCCCAGCTCGGGGGTGACCTTCTGCTGAGTTGAGGAGCAGTGCGGTCTACGGCTGGGAGGTTTGTGGAAGGCCTGCATTTGGTTGGTATATTTCTCCACTGTCACAAGATAAGTGTTTAATTACATGTTTACCATGTTTTATCATGACTATACTGGATCTGTTATCATGTTTTCCGTTGTGTAATGAATTGTTGTTGAAAGTTATGGATTGTCTAACTATAACAGTAACCATATGTTTACTCTGAGATTTAAATGTGTTTAATTATGAATGCATGTGTTTTTCTATAATTCCAGTATGAGTTGTGTAAGAAGTGTGTACAGTTTGGTACTGAGAGCGTTAAAAGCCTCGGTAAGCAAAAAGGTACACTACAAATTGGTATCAGAGCGCGAGTAAGCTCTGAGCTGCGAAAAGTGACACTACAAATTGGCATCAGAGCCAAGGTTCCGACACTGAGCCTATATGGGCCAGTGGAGCGGTCTTTGGACCGAGAATGCGAGGGAAATTGGGTCTGGAATGGCCAATTTCGGACCTTGGTTTGCTCCAAAGCGTCAAGGAGACACTTGACGAGTTTTTATTAAGTTCAGGAGGAATAGCAGTGCTATGAAACCGCAGCAGGTGTGGTCTATGGCCACGGGGAGACAGTTCTCTACACCAATGGTGTTAGAACCGTAGGATCTATTCGAGAGGGAAGGCGAACCCTCGTGACCGTCGGATCTAGAAAAATGTACGTAGGAATTAAAATTCCTTTTGAAGTACATAGGAAATGTGGAAATCGCGATATGCGAAATTCCAAGTTGGTTAGGAACCGTCTGAACCGTCAGATCTCGGCTGGAAAACCCGTCAGCCGTAGGATCTGTCGGGAGGTGTCTAAAGGTTAAACCTCAAAAACTAGGGACGAAAGCTCCGAAACAAATCTAGATCGTCTGAAAGACGGAGGAAACGTGTCGTGAGATTTCCCATTTCGGGAAATCGGGAAGCGCGATATCGCAAGTCCTGGTAACAAGGTATCGGAACTTTCCATGGTGGAAACCCCGAAACGCCGAAAGGATCTGCGCCGTTGATCCGAGGAGGGGATCCGACCATTGGATTCCATGCTTGGTTTGGACGTGGACGCATGAATGCATACCACGTGCCAGTGAGTCGAGGAGACAGGCAAGAGTGGTGGGACCCAGTGACGTCGTTGAAAGCGACGTGGATCCCCATGAACGTACCACATGGCACGGTGGTGAGGGGCGACAGCTGTGCTGTGGGCTCGGGAAATAAGTAACTCGCGATTTCGGGAGCTCACGAGATAAGGGCATAGGAGCTTGACATGGAAACTCGCGAAGTCGCGAAGTAGCGAGAATGAGAGGAGAAAAGTCAACATCGCTCCTCAGGGGTTCGGAAGTCGAAGGAAGTTGGTTCAACTTCAGAAGTGGTGAAGTTGCGAAGTGCCGAGAGCCAGCACGAGGGACACGTCGCAGAACCATAAATTGGGCCCGGGAAGTAGACCGGCGGACACACGTCACATGGTGGAAGGAGTCAACACTTCGTTGACCTCCTCGTGTCTCGGGGACTCGGAAGATAAGAAATGGAGGTTTGGGCCTTCGACTCGCGAAGGTGCGAGTTGTGAGAGGAGCTAGTGTTATCCTAGTTGGTGGTCACGCGCGGAGGGCGCTGACGGAAAAGGGGGTTGTACCTGTCTCGCAATCTCGGACATCACGGAATGGGACAGGAAGAGTTGAGAGTTTTGACTCACGAACTCGCGAGATCGCGAGTCGCAAAAGGTTGACTCTAGTTACGAATATATGACTGTGGGATTTTCGTGGACCGAAACTCAAGGTCTCGAAAGCCCCGAAATATCGGAAACTGAAGTTTCGAACACCCGAAAAGTACAGAGCCGAGGAGAGCTCAGAAAATTTGTGAAATTGAAAACATTTTCATAAAATTGGATTGTTTATGAATGATGAAGAATTGTCAAGAAAATGAAGGCTTGACAAATTCTAGTTGTCTGCGCGTTATATTGCAGAAGACTAACGAGTGCCAGAACTGTTTGGAAATTGCCTCAAATGCAAGAAATGGAAGAAATACATAATACTTCCAGTTCAAGAAACTTATTTAAAATCAAAATGTCTTTTATTTTATTCGATCGGGCTTATAAATAATGTGGTTGTTCGTGAAATTTTAATGGCCTGACAAATTTTAAATTTAATTGCACAGAGAGTGCGTGTGCA
Organism: Picea engelmannii; assembly: GCA_009831015.1. NCBI lineage: Eukaryota > Viridiplantae > Streptophyta > Pinopsida > Pinales > Pinaceae > Picea > Picea engelmannii. Next base: position 40,070 of record ML841101.1, read on the forward strand.
GAGTTCGACAAAGGCCAGAATTCCGGTTAATCAACGCCGAGTATGGAGTGGGGAAGGGTACAAATTACCCCTGAAATAGAAGACGAACGGGAAGGAAAGAATGTCAATATGGGAATCGAAGGATCGAACTCCAATGGGCATGGAAAAGAGAGGGATAAGGAAGAACATATGATGCAACTCATCGAAAAATTGCAGAAAGATGCCCAGGCTCGCCTAGCTGATAGCCAAAAGCTCATGAAAATCCGGGATCGGCAAGGTGAATTCAATTTAAAAATGATGAAGAGCCTGGAAAGAATAGAAAAGAAATTGGATAAGGGAAGTGACACAAGCAGATCAAGAAGTGTCAGAACCCCTGAGAGGAGAAGAAGATCGAGGAGTGGTAACAGATATTACCGTCTCTCCCCGAAGCATTCTGGCAAGGAGACACGCAGTAGTTCAAGCTCGTCCCCTACCAGAAAACATCGAAAATCTGGAAGGGAGGAATTGAAAGGAAAGATGAACAAAATTAAACCTCCAACATTTGATGGAGACCATAAGAAGGAGGAAGATGCTGAAATGTGGTTGTTGGGCATGAAGAAATACTTCCAGCTGCAGAACTATTATGCCCATGCAGAGGGAAGAATTGCGATGTACCAGTTGAAAGGAAAAGCATCCATGTGGTGGGATCAGTTTGTGCAGGTAAAGCACATCAGAGAGAAAGAGGTCACGTGGAAGGAATTTAAGAGGCATTTCGAGAAGAAATACCTGACTAAAAGATATTATGACAGAAAGATGAAGGAGTTCTTTGAACTCAAGTTGGGCAGTATGACCATTGATGAGTATGAACGAAATTTTCTGGAACTACTGAAGTATGTTCCATTCATCAAAGATGAGGCTGTTAAAATTCAGAGGTATCTGAGTGGACTGCCACCCTCCATCGGTGACAAGATTCAATACGATGATCCTAAGACCATGGAAGAAACCATAAGAAGGGCAAAGTTCCTATACGAACAGCAAAGAGAAAAGC
>ML841102.1:0-41073 GCA_009831015.1 Picea engelmannii
TATATATATATATATATATATATATATCACTACCAAGCCATATATCACTACCAAGCCAGACATCGAATTGGTGTATAAAACTCCCTTGTTTGTGAGACAAGAGACCCCCTCCACATAAGGATTTGACTACTAAAGTCTACGGAGGGATAAATACTCTACTCTTCTCTGGATTTGAACTTGTTGACCTAAGTTTTTGTTTTTTTATTAATAACAAAATGCATAGAAAATCATGGCCAATGGGGATGGCATGCGAAAGTAATTATCCAAAATTGACTTACTAGAGAACGTGTCAACCTTCCCAGAGGGAAACCAAGATAGCATATTAAGTTGTAATAAAAAATCAAATTGGAAAAGTCCCCCTGATTATCATAAGTCTGAATAGCTAAACCAGTGTAGTTAAAAATAGAGAAACAACTTTCAAACAAAGAGCTAAAAGTAGTAGAAAATGTGGTCATCATCATCTTGTTGGTGGTGCTGAGGGGTCAGACTGTAAAAATCCATCATCAAAAAACCTTGGAGGAGGCATCTGAGAAGTGGAGGCGGGGTAGTCTGAGATCACCTGCAAGTTTCCTCCTCCTTTTTTGACCAGCCAAGAAACTATAGTAAGTAGAAGTTTGTTCTTCCTTTCCAAAGAATCCATTCTAAGAAACATAGTTACCAACTTAACGAGAACTCTACAGATTTCTCGTTTTTGGGGGGCTCCAATTTTTTACCCCGTTTTTAAAAATGGTGCTACTGGTAGAACCCCCCCTCCGGTTTTAGGTGGTTTTCAATATTTTAAATTTTTTGATCCACAATGTTTTCACATTATTCTTTTAAATGCTTATTTTTCATCTATTTTCAATATATATATATATATATATATATATATATATATATATATATATAATTCAACGATGCTTTTATTCTTTTTTTCATGCTTCTATCAATCTTAAAAAAAAAAATTACCATTTAATTTTTTGAAGTTACAATTTTTCATACAATTTTGTTTACTTAATTAATTTATTGTTCCATTCTTTTTAAATATAGTGAAAAACATCATTTTTAACACATTGTTTACCTTCACTTCAATAAATAAATAAATAATTGTAGTTAAATAACACTATTTTTTAATATTTAGAAAACAAATACACATTTTATAGCCATATATAATAAAAAACCTATACATTTTGATACATATTCCTTAAAATAACATGTCAAATAAAGCCTTTTTATGGACATAATTGAACAAAAAAAGTCTAAATTTTATAAAAAAATATCATTTTCTTTCAGATTTTTATACATTTGAAGTAAAAAAATGACAACATTTAATAAAATTTTCCAATGTATAGTGATTCACACACAAATAAAAAGAAAAAAAAAACAATAAAAATATTCATCACAAAACAACAATAGATACATCTTTATTCTTATTTTAAAATATGAAAGTCAAATAATTATAGTTATAACTCATCAAAAATTTGCAAAATTTAGCATTGTCTTCAAAGGCATCTTTAAACTAATCAACAATACCATATGTTAGCATCAGAAGTCACTCCTGGATTGCAACAGGAGAAGAGCCCGACGCCCATCAGTTTTATGTCATGATTTAATTAAAAGGGGGTGGTCGAATGGAAAGAGACCAAGGAAAGCAGCTTTGACTCAGGATGGCCGGGTCTGGTATGTAGAAAACAAGGGAGGTCTTGATCCAACTTCCGTCAGTAAGTTGATTAAAGGGTGGTAGATGGAAGACTTGCAAGAGGGGTGAGCAAGACTGCCTCAGGCATCAGGCCTTCGACAGCTCGAGGAGGAAAAACTCAGAAGACAAGATCCTCTTGACCCCGAGTTTCAAGAAACTGAAAGGTGGCTCGACTGGATCCTCCAATTTCGAGCCATTCAGCGTTGAGAAAGCACAAGAACTGATTAGAAACCCTACGACTATTACAATGATCCAACCTACATCATCCTATAATAGCGCAACTCAACTGGATCCTCCAATTCCGAGTTGTTCTAACGCAGTGTAAACAAAGAGATGGAAAGAGGCTGACATCCATAAAGTAAGAAGTCTCAAATGCCAATACATAACCAGAGCGACCAACGCTTCATCAAAACTTTACAATCAGGAGCCTTGCTCCTCCATCGATCCTTTGAAAAATATCAAAAGTAAGTATATATACTCCTAAACATTTGCCCAACAGAGGCCTCCTAGACTTTCGGGATGAGGCGTCTCTTCAATCAAATCTGGCCTGCACTCCTCTGTCACAGGCCACCTTAATTCTGCATGGCTCACGCCAGGGGGTAGTTGAGCCCTTAAATGTTGAATTAGCATGCGCAGACTTCCCTGGGGAGTCGAGGACTCGGCATGGCTTCTATGGGAAAAATTAGTATAGAGGACCACCTCGGGCGGACTTCCTACCGGGACCTCCATACCTTGCAATTAATGAGTGAGGCAAGGTTTCAACCACCCCCTCTCTTCTTCATTCATTCCAAGCAGGTATCAGGATTGAGATCAAGTCGAACCAACATCTGGAGAACACGGTGCCCCCCTTCTAAAAATCAACTCGACACTTTTGGCCTCCTTTGTACAGCCTTTTCTACTCCCTCAAGTGACCACGGGCCGTGACCCTACGCTTATCCTCAAAGGTACTTTCGGCGCTTCGGGGTTCGGGGCTTCGAGATATGAATCCCTTACCCTTAGAACTCTCGAATGTCGACATGCCGATGTGATTAGATCTTGCGCCACGCGTCCCTGGATCGGACGGCTGAAATGACATCGACGTTTTTGGACCCATCTCATCACATGGTGCACGCTAGCACCTTTTTACCAGACCTGTTCCTTTGTGACTGGGCGCTATGACCGTGGGATCAACTCCAAAGGTGCCTTCGGCATTTCGTCGATCAACAATTTTAGCAGCAGTGAATGGGAGGTCCCTTGTCTCCCGAAACGTCGATCTCGAAATGTGGACTGGCTGCCACCTGTCCCAACTGGATCGGTCGACCCAAATTTGTCTTGAAATATGGGTGTTATCTCTTGTGCTAAATCTCGGGCAACTTGGTAGCCCCGAAAACCCGATGACCGTTGATCTGCTCTATTGATGGATCTCAACCGTTGACGACATAACTTCGCCTGCTCGCTTGATTTGTATCCTTAAATGAGATTTTTTCGTGTTGCGCTTGGGCGCTTCTCGTGCAACCTGCAGAGTCGGATACTCTTGTGCCCAAGAAAAGAATGGTTGTTAACATTAGGCTCCATGGGGGATATATTTGTCCCTGTGATGCTCTAAGAACTCATTCTGCAGCTTCAGTGCCTTGCTGTTGGGTTATGGAGTCAAGCTCAAAACATCCCGCTTCTGAAAATATAGGCCGAAAAGTAAAGCAAAGCAAACAAAGCTACATGCTCAAAGGAGATTATTTATATACAGTCCTAATGCTAATAAAATATTTTACACGGGGCTAGGTGAAAGCATACTTCCACCATAGACATTCAAGTAGCTTCCTGGATAGAAGCTCCTTCTTTCTGTCGATGATCACCAGCAGATGGTGTAACCGTGACAACAGAACGGCTACACTCTTCAACTTCTCCTCATAGGCTAAAGTTGATATGAAATAGGGTGGCTCCAAGGCATAAAGGACATTCCACTCCATGTATTCGTTGACAGGGTCATAGAATGAGTGGCGAATTTCAGAAAATTGGCGACAGGCAGCCTCCTCTGTTACACAGCTGTTCCCATGTGGATGAATATCTCTGACAAGCACAGGTGAGTGGACAACTGTCGTAGGCTCATTGATCTCGGGCGGTGGCTGCTCGTTGACTGGATCTGGATAGGAAAATAAATGTGTGCTTAGTTGCTCTTCTGGTTCTTCCTTGTCTTCTTCGTGCACTTCCCCATCTTGTAAAAAGGGAACGGTCTCCTGATCCTTCCTTTCAATCCAAAATGTAAATACAGCATGGGAAATCTCTTGAAGGAAGAAAGAACAATCCTCTTCCACAATGGCTTCTTCGTTTAATTTTGAGACAGCGAGCTCATTGGGGGCAGATGCTAACGCATCTAAGAAATCTTTGATAATCTCTTCAAAAGAGTTGCTTAGATCATCTGCCTCGAAGACTGGAAAATCCTCTTCGTTGCCATCAGATTCCAATTTTGCACGTTGGGTAGTGAGAGATACCTCCTGCTCCATCATCTCACTCAGGGCATCTCCTTCCTCCCTGGGATATTCATCACTTTCATAACCTGCCTCTGATGCAGATGAATGGGGAGGAGAAAGGACTGAGTTCTGATCCAGGTCATCAGGATCATCCCCACAGCCTACGTCAGAAACAACTTTCTCTTGTATAGATTTGTGGTATCCCTCACAACAATTATGACAAATTAACTTAGGGGGATACAACTTCTGACAATAGGCGGGGAAAGTTGCATGGAATCCATTAAGTGAAGAAATGCTAGCAGGGGGTAAAGACTGATACCATTTACGCGCATCCCCTGCTAACGAGAACATGAACATCTTCAGTAATACATCCTCATGATGTATCTCCCACTGACGCATGAGTTCATGAAACTCACTGAGGTGCTGAGCAGGGTTGTCCTCTTCACATTTTCCAAATATGGGAAAATAATCGCCCCATTCATTTGGAGAGCGGACAACATTAGGAAAACCAGGAATAGTAGAAAAATTAAAATGAGCAAACCTGCGAGCAAGGATTTTCTCCATATCGAACCAATGGAGTCACCAATCAATCCTTGAATCATGGAATCACCAAGTGAAAGATGCGCAACTTCGAATGTGTCTGGTCCTTGTTCACCATCAAAGGGCAGATCCTAACGTTGTTGTTACCCCATGAAGCTTCTCAGGCTAAGAAAGCAGCTGCTGAAACCTTCTCGAGAAAGCTCCTTAGGGTCAGCTTTCAGGTGTGCTAACAGTAGCCACAGCTGAAACAGTGATGTGGAAACCTTGGAGTTGCCACAGTGGAGTCGCGAGGTGCACAGTAGCAATCTTGAAGGGCTCTGATGTCTGATGCACCTTTAGAATCAGAGGTTCAATGTCGTTCTGCCCAGGGAAAATCTTCAACTTCGTCCCCAACAACGGCGCTAGAAATGTTAGCATCAGAAGTCACTCCTGGATTGCAGCAGGAGCAGAGCCCGATGCCCATCAGTTTTATGTCACGATTTAATTAGAAGGGGGTGGTCGAATGGAAAGAGACCCAGGAAAGCAGCTTTGAATTAGGATGGTTGGGTCTAGTATGTAGAAAACAAGGGAGGTCTTGATCCAACTTTCGTCAGTAAGTTTATTAAAGGGTGGTAGATGGAAGACTTGCAAGAAGGGTGAGCAAGACTGCCTCGGGCATCAGGCCTTCAACAGCTTGAGGAGGAAAAACTCAGAAGACAAGATCCTCTTAACCCTGAGTTTCAAGAAACTGAAAGGTGGCTCGACTAGATCCTCCAATTCCGAGCCATTCAGTGTTGAGAAATGACAAGAACTGATTAGAAACCCTGCGACTATTACAGTGATCCAACCTACATCATCCTATAATAGCACAACTCAACTGGATCCTCCAATTTTGAGTTGTTCTAACGCAGTGTAAAAAAAGAGATGGAAGGAGGCTGACATCCATAAAGTAAGAAGTCTCAAATGCCAATACATAACCAGAGTGACCAGCGCTTCATCGAAACTTTACAATCAGGAGCCTTGCTCCTCCATCGATCCTTTGAAAAATATCAAAACTAGGTATATATACACCTAAACATTTTCCCAACAGAGGCCTCCTAGACTTTCGGGATGAGGCATCTCTTCAATCAAATATGGCCTGCACTCCTCTGTCATACGCCACCTTAATTCTGCATGGCTCACGCCAGGGGGTAGCTGAGCCCTTAAATGCTGAATTAGCGTGCGCAGACTTCCTTGGGGAGTCGAGGACTCGGCATGGCTTTTGTGGGAAAAACCAGTACAGAGGACCACCTCGGGCGGAATTCCTGCTGAGACTTCTATACCTTACAATTAATGAGTGAGGCGAGGTTTCAACCACCCCCTCTCTTCTTCATTCATTCCAAGCAGGTATCAGGATTGAGATCAAGTCGAACCAACATCTGGAGAACACAGTGCCCCCCTTCTGAAACTCAACTCGACACTTTTGGTCCCCTTTGTACAACCTTTTCTACTCCCTCAAGTGACCATGGGCCGTGACCCTATTCTTATCCTCAAAGGTGATTTCGGCGCTTCGGGGTTCGGGGCTTCAAGATATGAATCCATTACCCTTATAACTATCGAATGCCGACATGCCGATGTGATTAGATATTGCACCGTGCGTCCCTGGATCAGACAGCTGAAATGACGTCGGCGTTTTTGGACCCGTCTCATCACATGGTGCGCGCTAGCGCCTTTTTACTAGGCCTATTCCTTTGTGACTGGGCGCTACGACCATGGGCTCAGCTCCAAAGGTGCCTTCGACATTTCACCAATTGGCAATTTCAACTGCAGTGAATGGGAGGTCCCTTGTCTCCCGAAACGTCAATCCCCGAAATGTCGACTGGTTGCCACCTATCCCAACTGGATTGGACGACCTAGATTTGTCTTGAAATATGGGTGCTATCTCTTGCGCTAAATATCGAGCAACTTGGTAGCCCCGAAAACCCGATGACCGTCGATCTGCTCTATTGATGGATCTCGACCACTGATGACATAACTTTGCCTGCTCGCTTGATTTGTATCCTGAAATGAGATTTTTTCGTGTTGCGCTTGGGCACTTCTCGTGCAACCTGCAGAGCCGGATACTCTTGTGCCCAAGATAAGAATGGTTGTTAACATTAGGCTCCATGGGGGATAGAGTTGTCCCTGTGATGCTCTAAGAACTCATTCTGCAGCTTTAGTGCCTTGCTGTTGGGTTATGGAGTCAAGCTCAAAACATCCCGCTTCTGAAAATATAGGCCGAAAAGTAAAGCAAAACAAACAAAGCTACATGCTCAAAGGAGCTTATTTATATACAGTTCTAATGCTAACAAAATATTTTACATGGGGCTAGATGAAAACAGACTTCCACCATATCCATTCAAGCAGCTTCCTGGATAGAAGCTCCTTCCTTCTGTCGATGATCACCAGCAGATGGTGTAACCATGAAAGCAGAATGGCTACACTCTTCAACTTCTCCTCACAGGCTGAAGTTGATATGAAATAGGGTGGCTCCAAGGAATAAAGGACATGCCACTCCATGTATTCGCTGACAGGGTTATAGAATGAGTGGCGAATTTTGGAAAATTGGTGACAGGCAGCCTCCTCTGCTACACAGTTGTTCCCATGTGGCTGAATATCTCTGACAAGCACAGGTGAGTGGACAACTGTCGTAGGCTCACTAATATCGGGCAGTGGCTGCTCGATGACTGGCTCTGGATAGGAAAATAAATGTGCGCTTAGCTGCTCTTCTGGTTCTTCCTCGTCTTCTTCGTGCACTTCCCCATCTTGTAAAAAGGGAACGGTCTCCCGATCCTTCCTTTCAATCCCAAATGTAAATACATCATGGGAAATCTCATGAAGGAAGAAAAAATAGTCCTCTTCCACAATGGCTTCTTCGTTTAATTCTGAGACAGCGGGCTCATCGGGGGTAGATGCTAATGCATCTAAGAAATCTTCGATAATCTCTTCAAAAAAGCTACTTATATCATCTGCCTCAAAGACTGGAAAATCCTCTTCGTTGCCATTAGATTCCAATTTTGGACATTGGGTAGTGAGAGATACCGCCTGCTCCATCAGCTCACTCAGGGAATCTCCTTCCTCCCTGGGATCTTCATCACTTTCATAACTTGCCTCTGATGCAGACGAATGGGGAGGAGAAAGGACCGATTTCTAATCCAGGTCATCAGGATCATCCCCACAGCCTACATCAGAAACAACTTTCTCTTGTATAGAGTTGTGGTATCCCTCACAACAATTATGACAAATTAACTTAGGGGGATACAAATTCTGACAATAGGCAGTGAAAGCTGCATGGAATCCATTAAGTGAAGAAATGCTAGCAGGGGGTAAAGAATGATACCATTTATGCACATCCCCTGCTAACGAGAACATGAACATCTTCAGTAATACATCCTCATGATGTATCTCCCACTGACGCATGAGTTCATGAAACTCACTGAGGTGCTGAGCAGGGTTGTCCTCTTCACATTTTCCAAATATGGGAAAAGAATCGCCCCATTCATTTGGAGAGGGGACAACATTAGGAAAACTAGGAATAACAGAAAAATTAAAAGGAGCAAACCTGCGAGCAAGGATTTTCTCCATATCGATCCAGTGGAGTCGCCAATCGATCCTTGAATCATGGATTCGCCAGGTGAAAGATGCGCAGCTTCGAATGTGTTTGGTCCTTGTTCACCATCAAAGGCCAAATCCTAACGTTGTTGTTACCCTAGGAAGCTTCTCAGGCTAAGAAAGCAGCTACTGAAACCTTCTAGAGAAAGCTCCTTAGGGTCAGCTTTCAGGTGTGCTAACAGTAGCCACAGCTGAAACAATGATCTGGAAACCTTGGAGTCGCCACAGTGGAGTCGCGAGGTGCACAGTAGCAATATTGAATGGCTCTGATGTTTGATGCACCTTCAAAATCAGAGGCTCAATGTCGTTCTACCCAGGGAAAATCTTCAACTTCGTCCCCAGCAATGGAGCCAGAAATTTTAGCGTCAGAAGTCACTCCTGGATTGCAGCAGGAATAGAGCCTGACGCCCATCAGTTTTATGTCACGATTTAATTAAAAGGCAGTGGTCGAATGGAAATAGACCCAAGAAAGTAGATTTGACTCAGGATGGTTGGGTCTGGTATGTAGAAAACAAGGTAGGTCTTGATCCAACTTCCGTCAGTAAGTTGATTAAAGGGTGGTAGATGGAAGACTTGCAAGACGGGTGAGTAAGACTGCCTCGGGCATCAGGCCTTCGACAACTTGAGGAGGAAAAAATCAGAAGACAAGATCCTCTTGACCCTTAGTTTCAAGAAACTGAAAGGTGGCTCGACTGAATCCTCCAATTCTGAGCCATTCAGCGTTGAGAAAGCACAAGAACTGATTAGAAACCCTGCGACTATTACAGTGATCCAACCTACATCATCCTATAATAGCGCAACTCGACTGGATCCTCCAATTCTGAGCTGTTCTAATGCAGTGTAAACAAAGAGATGGAAAGAGGCTGACATCCATAAAGTAAGAAGTCTCAAATGCCAATACATAACCAGAGCGACCAACGCTTCATCAAAACTTTACAATCAGGAGCCTTGCTCCTCCATCGATCCTTTGAAAAATATCAAAAGTAAGTATATATACTCCTAAACATTTGCCCAACAAAGGCCTCCTAGACTTTCGAGATGAGGCATCTCTTCAATCAAATCGGCCTGCACTCCTCTGTCATACGCCACCTAAATTCTGCATGGCTCACGCTAGGGGGTAGCTGGGCCCTTAAATGCTAAATTAGCATGCGCAGACTTCCCTGGGGAGTCGAGGACTCGGCATGGATTCTGTGGGAAAAACCGGTATAGAGGCCCACCTCGGGCAGACTTCCTGCCGGGACCTCCATACCTTGCAATTAATGAGTGAAGCGAGGTTTCAACCACCCACTCTCTTCTTCATTCATTCCAATTAGGTATCAGGATTGAGATCAAGTCGAACCAGCATCTGGAGAAAACGGTGCCCCCCTTCTGAAACTCAACTCGACACTTTTGGCCCCCTTTGTACAGCCTTTTCTACTCCCTCAAGTGACCACGGGCTATGACCCTACGCTTATCCTCAAAGGTACTTTCGACGCTTCGGGGTTCGGGGCTTCGAGATATGAAGCCCTTACCCTTAGAACTCTCGAATGCTGACATGCCGATGTGATTAGATCTTGCGCCACGCGTCCCTGGATTGGACAGTTGAAATGACGTCGACATTTTTGGACCCGTCTCATCACATGGTGCACGCTAGCGCCTTTTTACTAGGCCTATTCCTTTTTGACTGGGTTCTATGACTGTGGGCTCAGCTCCAAAGGTGCCTTCGACATTTCATCGATCGACAATTTCAGCTGCAGTGAATGGGAGGTCCCTTGTGTCCCGAAACGTCGATCCCCGAAATGCCGACTGGCTGCCACCTGTCCCAACTGGATTGGACGACCCAGATTTATCTTGAAATATGGGTGCTATCTCTTGCACTAAATCTCGGGCAACTTGGTAGCCCCAAAAACCCGATGACCGTCGATCCGCTCTATTGATGGATCTCGGCCGCTGATGACATAACTTCACCTGCTCACTTGATTTGTAGCCTGAAATGAGATTTTTTCGTGTTGCGCTTGGGTTCTTCTCGTGCAACTTGTAGAGCCGGATACTCTTGTTCCCAAGACAAGAATGGTTGTTAACATTAGGCTCCATGGGGGATAGAGTCGTCCCTGTGATGCTCTAAGAACTCATTTTGTAGCTTCAGTGCCTTGCTGTTGGGTTATGGAGTCAAGCTCAAAACATCCCGCTTATGAAAATATAGGCCGAAAAGTAAAGTAAAGAAAACAAAGCTACATGCTCAAAGGAGCTTATTTATATACAGTCCTAATGCTAATAAAATATTTTACATGGGGCTAGGTGAGAGTAGACTTAAACCATAGCCATTCAAGCAACTTCCTGCATAGAAGCTCCTTCCTTTTGTCGATGATCACCAACATATGGTGTAACCATGACTACAAAACGACTACACTCTTCAACTTCTCCTCATAGGCTGAAGTTGATATGAAATAGGGTGGTTCCAAGCCATAAAGGACATGCCACTCCATGTATTCGCTGACAGGGTCATAGAATGAGTGGCGAATTTCAGAAAATTGGCGACAGGTAGCCTCCTCTGCTACACAGCTATTCCCATGTGGCTGAATATCTCTGACAAGAACAGGTGAGTGGACAACTGTTGTAGGCTCACTGATCTCGAGCGGTGGCTGCTCGTTGACTGTCTCTAGATAGGAAAATAAATGTGCACTTAGCTGCTCTTCTGGTTCTTCCTTATCTTCTTCGTGCACTTCCCCATCTTGTAAAAAGGGAACGGTCTCCCGATCCTTCCCTTCAATCCCAAATGTAAATACATCATGGGAAATCTCGTGAAGGAAGAAAGAACAATCCTCTTCTACAATGGATTCTTCGTTTAATTCTGAGACATCGGGCTCATCGGGGACAGATGCTAACGCATCTAAGAAATCTTCAATAATCTCTTCAAAAGAGATGCTTAGATCATCTGCCTCGAAGACTGGAAAATCCTCTTCGTTGCCATCAAATTCCAATTTTTCATGTTGCGTAGTGAGAGATACCGCCTACTCCATCAACTCACTCAGGGCATCTCCTTCCTCCCTGGGATATTCATCACTTTCATAACCTGCCTCTGATGCAGACGACTGGGGAGGAGAAAGGACTGAGTTTTGATCCAGGTCATCAGGAACATCCCCACAGCCTATGTCAGAAACAACTTTCTCTTGTATAGAGTTGTGGTATCCCTCACAACAATTATGACAAATTAACTCAGGGGGATACAACTTTTGACAATAGGCGGTGAAAGCTGCATGGAATCCATTAAGTGAAGAAATGCTAGCAGGGGGTAAAGAATGATATCATTTACATGCATCCCCTACTAATGAGAACATGAACATCTTCAGTAATACATCCTCATGATGTATCTCTCACTGATGCATGCGTTCATGAAACTCACTGAGGTGTTGAGCAGGGTTGTCCTCTTCACAATTTCCAAATATGGGAAAATAATCGCCCCATTCATTCGGAGAGGGGACAACATTAGGAAAACTAGGAATAGCAGAAAAATTAAAAGGAGCAAACCTGCGAGCAAGGATTTTCTCCATATCGAACTAGTGGAGTCGCCAATCGATCCTTGAATCATGGAGTCACCAGGTGAAAGATGCACGGCTTCGAATGTGTTTGGTCCTTGTTCACCATCAAAGGCCAGATCCTAACATTTTTGTTACACGAGGTAGATTCTCAGGCTGAGAAAGCAGCTGCTGAAACCTTCTCGAGAAAGCTCCTTAGGGTCAGCTTTCAGGTGTTCTAACAGTAGCCACAACTGAAAAAGTGATGTGGAAACCTTGGAGTCGCCATAGTGGAGTCTCTAGGTGCACAGTATAAATATTGAAGGGCTCTGATGTCTGATGCACCTTCAGAATCAGAGGCTCAATGTCGTTCTGCCCAAAGAAAATCTTCAACTTCGTCCCCGACAATGACGCCAGAAATGTTAGCGTCAAAAGTCACTCCTGGATTGCAGCAGGAGAAGAGCCCGACGCCCATCAGTTTTATGTCACGATTTAATTAAAAGTGGGTGGTCGAATGGAAAGAGACCCAGGAAAGAAGCTTTGACTTAGGATGGTTGGGTCTGGTATGTAGAAAACAAGGGAGGTCTTGATCCAACTTTCGTCAGTAAGTTGATTAAAGGGTGGTAGATGGAAGACTTGCAAGAAGGGTGAGCAAGATTTCCTCGGGCATCAGGCCTTCGGTAGCTTGAGGAGGAAAAACTCATAAGACAAGATCCTCTTGACCCCGAGTTTCAAGAAACTGAAAGGTGGCTCGACTGGATCCTCCAATTCCGATCCATTCAGTGTTGAGAAAGCACAAGAACTGATTAGAAACCCTGCGACTATTACAGTGATCCAACCTACATCATCCTATAATAGTGCAACTTGACTGGATCCTCCAATTCCAAGATGTTCTAATGCAATGTAAACAAAGATATGGAAAGAGGCTGACATCCATAAAGTAAGAAGTCTCAAATGCCAATACATAACCAGAGCGACCAACGCTTCATAAAAAATTTACAATCAGGAGCCTTGCTCCTGCATCGATCCTTTGAAAAATATCAAAAGTAAGTATATATACTCCTAAACATTTTCCCAATAGAGGCCTCCTAGACTTTCGGGATGAGGCATCTCTTCAATCAAATCTGGCCTGCACTCCTCTGTCATAGGCCACCTTAATTCTACATGGCTCATGCTAGGGGGTAGTTGAGCCCTTAAATGCTGAATTAGCGTGCGCAGACTTCCCTGGGGAGTCGAGGACTCGAAATGGCTTTTGTGGGAAAAACCAGTACGTAGGACCACCTCGGGTAGACTTTCTTCCAGGACCTCCATACCTTGCAATTAATGAGTGAGGCGAGATTTCAACCACCCCCTCTCTTCTTCATTCATTCCAAGTAGGTATCAGGATTGAGATCAAGTCGAACCAGCATCTGGAGAACACGGTGCGCCCCTTCTAAAACTCAACTCGACACTTTTGGCCCCCTTTGTTCAGCCTTTTCTACTCCCTCAGGTGAGCACAGGCCGTGACCATATGCTTATCCTCAAAGGTGCTTTCAGCGCTTCGGGGTTCGGGGCTTCGAGATATGAATCCCTTAGCCTTAGAACTCTCGAATGCCGACATGCCTATGTGATTAGATCTTGCGCCGCACGTCCCTGGATAAGACGACTGAAATGACGTCGGGGTTTTTGGACCCGTCTCATCACATGGTGCGTGCTAATGCCTTTTTACCAGGTCTATTCCTTTGTGACTAGGCGCCATGACCGTGGGCTCAGCTCCAAATGTGCCTTCGGCATTTCGCCGATCGACAATTTCAGCTGCAGTGAATGGGAGTTCCCTTGTCTCCCGAAACGTCGATCCCCAAAATGCCGACTGGCTGCCACATGTCCCAACTGGATCGGACGACCTAGATTTGTATTGAAATATGGGTGCCATATCTTGCGCTAAATCTTGGGCAACTTGGTAGCCCCGAAAACCCGATGACCGTCGATCTTCTCTATTGATGGATCTTGGCCGCTGACGACATAACTTCGCCTGCTCGCTTGATTTGTAGCCTGTAATGAGATTTTTTTTTGTTGCGCTTGGGCGCTTCTCGTGCAATCTGCAGAGCCGGATACTCTTGTTCCCAAGACAAGAATGGTTGTTAACACCATATATCACAAATTCATCATTCTCAATAGACACGTTATCATCTTCTTCGACATCATTTTGTGCTTCCATTGCGTCATTTTTTTCTTCCATTAGTTCTTTGATATCTGCAAGTTCTCCAAAGTGATTCTTTCCAATTATTCCTCCTAATGGTACTTGAGGTTCCTTTAACAATTTTTCCACCTTTGATTCACTAAAATCTCCTTTCCTCAAGCCAACTTCTTGCATTTCATCTGGAAGAGCTGGAATAACATTAATTCTTTGTTGAATAAAACTGCACTGCATTGGGTCACTTTCAATAGCTATGCAATTCCTTCATTTCTGTAGGCAACACGCTAATGTTGTAGCTAATCACCAAATAAAAAATAAATAATGAAGTTAGATACTGTAAAAATACATAAATTAAAAATAATATAAGATTGAAGTATGATTTCATAAATATTAGATCATAATTCTTACATGAACCCGAGAACAAATCCAAAACCCAATCTCCTTCACTTGAAAATTTATCTATAAGATAATTAATTAATGCTTGTGGTTTTTGATAAATGTTAACCATCTCTCATTTCAAATCTTTTTCCTCATATGTTAGCTTTCTAACATCAACATTGTATACCAATATACTACTAGGAGTCTCTCCATCATTTGCATTGGCAAGAATAGAATTATAAGAATAATCTTTTGTCCAGGTTGCAAGATGTATACTCTCAAAATCACGTTTAAATGATTCTTTCTTGGAGATCCAAATATTAGGCTTGCGCCTGTAACATAAATAAGTGAAAATTCAATTAACTTGTGAATTAATAAAATTGTTTTCTAATCTTAATTGCTAAACATACACTTTCAATATTTTACCAAATACACTGCATCCTTGTCTTTTCTTTCCCCTTGAAGCTTGATTGTACTAATCCTTGTTGTGTGTTTGAATGAAATACTAGAAATCTCCAAAATGGTGATGTTGTAACTTCTGTAAATCCCATAACCACGTTATTGAAAGCCTGGTAAGTATAATTCTTAGTATCATATCCAATGTTTTGGATATTATAACCATGAGGGATATCCACAATAACTAGGGAGTATTCGTTTTTAGGAACAATATTTTCATGTTTTTCACAATCACCTAATATCACTTTATATTGAACAGTGTCAAGCCCATTCCAATTGTAGTGATCAAGGGTGTCATCAAGTTGAACATTTTGAACACGTCTCCTTCTTTCTCTTTCAAACTTGGCTTTTTGAATAAAACTTTTGAAAATTCCAGGTACTCCATCTGCATTCTTCATTGGCATCTTTAATAAATAAAAAAACATATAGTTATATATCTATAACTATTAAAATATAAATAAATTAACTTACAAACAAATAATATGAATCTAATAAATCAACATACATTTTTTAATGCAAAAAAAAATAAATTTTCAATACTGTTGAAGAGATTGAATCTAGATAGTTGAGTTTAACATCATCCCAACTTTCTTAATTCAACATCTTGACCATTTCCTCTTTTATTTTCATATACACCTTGTGACTAAATAAAACAAAAATGATCTTAAACTGAAAAAATTAAGTTTATTGTCCTAACATAAATAAACATAACTTAATAGACTTACTTTTTAAATTCATAACACATTTCTTCCATTGACAATTCTCTCGACCTAACACGTGATAATATAGTTATGATAAGTTTATCATCTTTCACTCCTTGTATCGATCTATGAGGTGTTATAGTCATATCATCATGAAGATTTTTTTATGTCAGGACCTATCTTAATTATGCCACATATCAATGGTTTAGCCTTCTTAACTCTCTGATTTTTTATACTAATATTTTCCCATAAGGTGAAGATCTCATCTATCAAATCCCATGCCTATCCAATTCTAAATCCCAATTGAAAATAGTTATCCACAGCTCTAAATATATCACTTCCTTTGCGATTTTTTTCTTTTGTATTTTCATCATCAAGTGGGAACCCTACTTCCATACAACATTGCTTCTAAAACTTAACATCAACATTTGATCTCTCCCCACGACATATTTCAGAAAATTCATTATGGATAAATCTCACCCTTTGAATGAAGGTCATAGACATTCTGTACTCATTGTCTGTGTTATGATCCCATGTGAGCAACTTTGCTTCTGAATCTACTAAACCAACACAACTTATGCATTTTACTATCTCAAAAAGAGGATTATTGGGATATTCTTACATCAAATCTCTTCTAGCCTCTGCAGAATGATTTCCTCCAATCACATAATATTTGAAGTCAAAACATTTTTATCTATCAAATTCTTCCCTCGTAAGAATTTACCTTGGGTCACAAGAACTAGGTAGTCAACCACATGTGCATATGGATTGTACCTAATCAATGATTTCAAATTATGAATATGCAAGTGATGCGGTTTTCAAATTTGATATTTTTCCTGCCCTTCTATGGGTTTATAAAGTTGTTTCACATTCAACTGAAATGTGTGGCCATCATCAATTAAGATTGTTGTCTTAATTCTATTTCGAATGACATTTTGTGTTGTTTTCATAATACCATCCCCTAGATCAGCACCTAGTGTTATTATTTCTCTGCTACCTTTAGGACTTTCACTATAATACTCTGAGCTAACGATGGATTCTTGAACATTATCAACATTTGTTTTTTTCCTCTTATGATTTAAATGTGTTTAATATAAATCATTGATTTCTTCATAATCAATAGGAATAAACTCATCATCAACCATCGCTCTTTTGCGTTTATCTTGTTTCTTCTTTTTGTGAGGAGTGATAACCTTATTGGGACCAATCTCAACAAAATATTCATTTGGATTTTCCTTATTTTCAAATGTAACCCTTTTAGGATTTCTAGAATGAGGATTTCGCTTTCTTCTTTCATCTTCTTCTTTATCTACTCTTCCAGGTTCAACCTCCATTACCTTTTGTTTCTTTTTCCTTCCTTCTTGTGTCTTTTCAATATAAAAAATGTTGATGACATCCATGATATCATTCTCTATAGAGTAAATCCCCACTAACATATGTGAAAGTTGTTCAACAAAATCCAGTAAAAATAAAATATAACATTTTCATGTTAAATAAAATTAAAACATTACCATGATACTAAAAATAATAAATAACACAAAAATATAAATAAAAAACTTACATTTCCTTTCTCGATGTCATCAACAACGGATGCACATAATTCTGAAAACATTCATTCTTGTTATAATTGCTCAATTTGAAACAATATCTAAATTTGATATAAGTTCTCCCTTGTTTGACAAGTGCATAAACAATATATGTGGCTGACACCAAACATATATCTTGTAACAAGCCGAGTGCCTGATAATTTCCTTGCACATGTTCTAATTTGGCACAATACAAATATATATGATCTCCATTGTTTCCTTGCTTGTATTTAACAAACCAAGAATATTCTTGTTTGTTTTCACCTTCCATAGATTTCCACTCTCTAACATTCTTCATTTCCTTTGACAGCTTAGGTGTTAAGCTATCATTTTGTTGCCTAACATTCATGGGGGTTCCAGTTTCATTTTTGAATGCCATTATTGTAGATCGTGATCCAGATATATTCATGTATAATCTCTTTCCTGCCATTTTCCAATATTAAGATAAAAAAAAAAATAGGCCTTTCACATTATAATAAACTAAAAAATACAACATTGAATATAAAAACTAATTTAAAAAAAAAAAAAAAAAATTACCCATATGTAAAAAACAATTGACCCATGGACTTATTGGGCTTATGCTAGGATGGTGGATCGTGACTTGGTCGTGAGGGGGCAGCCCTCTGGCCAAGTCACGGTCCCCAGGACTGTGACTTGGCCATGGGGGGCCATCCCTATGGCCAAGTTGTGGGCACGCCCACGGCTTTGCCATAGGGTTGGTCGGGCTAGGGTGATGTCGGGCATTTCCCCATCCCCCCACGGCTAAGCCACATACATTGCCCAATGACCACCATGGGCCAAAACTAAAACAATTTAAGTAAAAAACAATAAAAAAACTATATATATATATATATATATACCTAAATTTGACTCTTTTTTTCAAAAAATCTTAAGGATTTTGTTAAGATTTTTTGAAAAAAGTCTCAATTTTTTAAAAAACTTGGGTAATTTTTAGAAAAAATTAGAAAACATCTAAACAAATTTAAGGTTTTTTAATTTTTGCATGAAAAAATATTATGTGATTCAAAGATAATCTTATAGTTGTTGTTTTGGTAAATTGTAAGAATTTAAAAAATAACTAACCTATGAAATGCTAGATTCTCCTCGGATGTCTTCTTGATGTTTCTGCCTTATAGCTTGCTCCAAATCTTAAAACAAATATGCTCGTACAAGATATAACACAATATAAAAAGATAAAAAAAGATTGTGTATATGTAACATAAATGATATAAATTATTGTTAGTATAACGAATGTGGGATAAATTAAAATTAGGTATATTGTCTACATATATACCTAAAATTATATGGATCATCAATATGTTTAATAAATGTGGGATAAATAAATAAACATGATAAATATTGTATTTAACATGTAAATAACAAGATAAAAAAGTAAAAATTGTTTTTAATTTTTAAAGGAAAATAAGCGAAAGAAAATTGGGGGAAATTTTGGAGCGAATATTTTTGGGTGAAATTTTGGGGAATATTTTTTGGGGGCAGGGATTTTGGAGGGAAATTATATATATATATTTTTTTTGGGGGGGGGGCATTTAGAGGGAAAACATCATTATGCATTTTATAATAATGTCATAGGGAGGGTGAGCATTTGTATCATTCTATGTTCTCAGATAGAAGGGATGGCTTCGTCAGGTAAAGAAGATTTTATTTCTGAGACATCAACGAATTGTTCGCATACCTCTTCTGTTGGGACTAGGAAATTCCATAGGAATGTTTGTAATGCAAATGAGACGTTGTATTTTTTAGCGAGTCATAATTTTGATCATGGTTCAAGAAATTTTATTCAACATGTTCCTCATGAAAGTCCTAAATCAGAGGACTTTGAACGCACCGATGATGAAGAGGAGGAATATGATGGTGATAAATCTAGTTAGCAGTTTAATAGTAATGAAAATAATCAAAATGTAGGTCAAAGTGGAGACTACGATCACCGTTTAAATGATTGGGATGAAAATTTTCCTCCAAGTGAGAAGTTTCAAGGTACCGATGAATATTTCCAAGGAACCAATGAAAATGATGGAGAAATTCCCTCAAGTGGAAATTTTAAAAGCAGTGAAGATGATTATGACACTGATGGAAACTTTTTCCCAAGTGGGGAATTTAAAGAAAACAATGTTGGTGATTATGAATTTCCTCCAAGTGAAGATTTTGAAGGTACTGATGAAGAGTTTCCTCCAAGTGAGGATTTCCAAGGCATGAATGAGGATGAAGAAGAATTTCCCCCAAGTGGGGATTTTAAAAGTAATGATGATGATTATGGCAATGCTGGACAGTCTTTCTTGAATGAGGAATTTAAAAGAAGTAATGTTGATGCTGATGATTTCTCTCCAAGTGAGGATTTTCAAGGTACCGATGAGGATACTGAAGATTTTCCTCCAAGTGAGGATTTTCAAGCCAGTAATGAGGATGATGAAGAATGTCTCTCAAGTGAGGATTTTCAAAGTAGTGAATATGATTACGTCATTGGTGGTCACTCTTTCTGGAGTGATAAATTAAAAAACAACATTGTTGATGTTGTTTTTCCTCCAAGTGAGGATTTTCAAGATATTGATGAAGGTTTTCAAGGCACTAAGCAAGATGGTGAAAATTTTCACTCAAGTGGGGATTTTGAAAGAAATGAAGATGATTATGTCAATAGTGGACACAATGTTGATGATGATTTTCCTCCAAATTATTATGTTGATGATGATGTTATCAATCATTCAACTGCAACAAATGAAGGTGATCGACATTCTCTAGTTCAGTCTTCTGACGATGTTTTGCTTGATACTCCTTGTGGCGATAAGGAAAATCCTTCTAGTGAGGATGATGAAATAGTGGAGACATTGCAAAAAAACATCGTGTCTAGGACCAGGCTTAGACCTTTTTATATCAATCCAAATCATTCTAGTTATACAAGGTCTAGGAAAGAATTTCTCACTAAATCAATTTCCATAAGTGAATTGATTTCAAGCGAATGTTGTCAAAAGAATTGTTTGAAAAGCATGGACTACATGTATGCCTTGAATAAAAGGAAGACATATTTGTCAATGAATAAGAGCATGCAAAATTCATATTTGATGGGGTTCATGATATCCACCAATACATGATATGATTATCGCATTGGGAATATGCTACTTTGCAGAAAGGCTTTCAAAAAAATTCATTCAATTGGTAGTCTTCATCTATCAAGAACCCAGAAAAGGTTGGAAAAATATCCATCATTTTATTCAAAGGTACATCATGGACGAGAGAGTGGGCCATTCAAAAACACTACATTGTCATGGATGCATAATTTCTTTTCCAAACATGGAGAGTGTATGCTAGATAGAGACACAATACATATTCCAGATATTTTTTCAAGGAGGGAAATCTACAACTTGTACAAAGGATATGTTGAAGGTGTTGAAGGAAATGGTAATTTTATTACATATGCATATTTTATAAGAACATGGAAGAAAAAATTCATCAATGTCTGTATTCCTAAGAAGTCAAACATGGGGATTTGTAGTATATGTGCTACTCTTAAATCAGGAAGAGATAAATATGAAGGGGTTGAAAGAGGTATGTATTTACTATTTTTTTTTTAAATTGAGTAGTTATCAACTATGAAAACATACGATCAATATTTTCATTTTATGTCATGTGCAGATTCCATAGTCAAAGCACTTCAAGAACATCATAATCAAAAATAAAGTGAAAGACAAAAGTTGTACAAACATCAGAAGAAGTTTTATGATGCTCCAAACAAATATTTAGGTATGATAATTGATAGAATGGACCAGAAGAAAACACTTCTACCACATTTTGTCCGTACACCCAAAAGTTTATATGAAGAGAATTTCATTCAGTTTCAGTTAGTTGGTTGTGTGGTTTTCAATGGAAAAATGTGTTCAAGGTTTTACTTCACAACTCCAAATATTCATAATGATGCAAATCTGACCATCACCATAATTCATCATGTGCTCACTCACTGGTATGGAAATTGTTCTCAATTTCTCTATCTACAGTTGGACAACATTAGTCGTGAAAATAAAAATCAAATTGTGTTTGGATATCTAAGCATGCTTGTTGAAATGGGAATCTTTCATAAGGTTAAAGTTGGTTTCCTTCTTGTTGGACACACTCATGATCACATTGATCAAATGTTCAGTCGTTGTTTAGTAACATTGAAGAGGAAAAATGTTGGAAGTCTACCATCATTGGTTGAATGTATCAAGAAAGCATACATTCCAGAGCCTGTTTTTCATATATTATAATAAATTGTTGACATGCAAATATTTATTCAGGGATCGCATCGTGAAGAAAAATGCATTGAGTAGCTTCATAACATTAGCTTCCAACATCAATTTTGTTTCAAAAAAATTGATGGGAAAACACTTATATGGGGAAAGCAGTATTCAACTACTATAGAATGGGGGCCTTCATCATGTTTATCATTTTTGAAGTTCATTCCAGATCGTCCAATTTTTGCATCAAAGTTATTATTTTACAATTAGTTGTTGCAATCCATAATGCACAGAGGCATAATAGAGATGTATATTATTATGAATTCTTGGAAGAAATTAAAAATTCCATTAAGGATACATCATACATATGAGTACGTTGATGTTGTTGATTCTGTTTGGTGGGAATCTTTTTTCAATAGTCAAAGTGACATAGTTTCAAGCTCAAAAAATGAAGATAAAATGTTGAGGACTCCATTTCATTGGACAAAAAATATGCCAAATGAATCTGAAGAAACAAACATTGTTGAAGTTCAACAAGAATATCAAGGTGCTATTGAGTTTACACAAGCAGAGGAAAGAGAAATGTATATTGGTTCGCAAAGTTCACGTGCACAACGTGAATCCATGGAAGACCTTTATAGAGGTTCAGTACAATATATTAAGGAGGGTATCATGACTTCACTTTTAGTGACTGAAGATCCACATGGTTATCTATTCTGTATAGGAAAGGTTATAAAGATTGAGAAATAAAGTTATGATGTTATTGCAATTGAAGTGCATTGGTATGCAACAAGTACACACCTATTCAATGGTGTGTACATGCCATAGATGGTGGTTGAGAAACATGTCAATAGAAAGAGAAAAATAAAGGGTCAAAATACAACTCGTCGTCCAATTGACCTGTTAAAATTAGATGATGTTGACATGTTTATGACTTCAATTTGACAAAGAGAGGAACTCTTCGCTTCAAGACAACAAATATTATCAAGAGGTTTCTGCCACAAGAAATAAATGCAAGATGGGAGTCTGTTGAACCTAGTCATAGATCTAAAAAGAATTTGACATCTGAAATGTTGGGCATGCATGCAAACTCAAATGGTGCATTCATCAACAATAGAGAAGAGTATGGATCATCTACATCTTCATCCAAACATTCATCTGAAGACAATGTAGATTTTCATGATATTTCAGAAACCATAAGTCAATATGAATAAGTGTATGAAACATTTTATGCATTTTTTTATCCATATGATGTTTGTATGGTAACTAGAAATGAACATTGAACTTACATATGATCTTACATTAAGTTATGAATATTTTGTTATGTTTTATGAATGATATGTTTTTTATTATGGATAATATAATAAAATTTCTTAGCTCATATGTTTTGAATATGGTCATTATAACAATACTTTTAAGAAATTATTTATGTTTCATTCAATGTAACTTGTATTTACATTTTTATTATTATAAGTAAAAAATTATTAAAAAGTGACGTTGAATTTTTAAAGTATATCATGATATTTTCATGGCATTATGTATTAACTTGTGCTTTATGTGATAATAAGATTTTAAAGTAAACATTTAAGGGTTGATTTTATGATTTTGTTTACAGTAATGATGAGTTCTTACCACATTATAAAAATGTGTCATTTTCATACCCCAATTTTAGAATGGGTGCTACCGACAACAATACTTTTCAATTTGATGGTTGATTTTGAGGTTTTGGTTTTAATGGTACCAAGTGATAAAAATATGATTTCAAATGATCTCAAAATTTAACATTTTGAAAAGAAAAGAAAAAATTAAAAACATTTTCTTTTAGGTGTTGATTTTAAGGTTTTTTTGAGCTACTGTCTGAATTTTGTAGTCCATGTTTGAAAAAATGTTGTAATTTTTACCTTGTTTAAAAAAATGGTGCTATCGGTAGCACCACTTTTTGATTTGGGGGTTGATTTTGATGTTTTTAATCCAAAAATATGGGTTTTTTGCTCCAGAGTTCTCGTTTTGAGGTCACAGTTCTCATTAAGTTGGTAACTATGTTAAAGATGAGGTTTTTGAATTATGGCTCTTTGGCCAGTATTACTTGAGACACAAAGACATTTGTATACCAATACAACTCCATAGTTCTAAATATTTTTGTGTCTCTAGCATTACTAGATCCCAAATCATGAACAAAAGGGGATACCTTCTTGTCAACCTCTTGGTCCTCATGATGGATCCTGATTAACTTCAAATCCTCCTCAATCACATCCATGAAATCATGTGAATGAGGATCTATGATAGTGGCATAATCGACAACAACTGCTTTTGCCTCCGAGGTAGCTTTCATGGAGTGTGCATGACCCTTTCCTCTTTTCCTACAACACGGAGCCATGACAGGAGGGTGAACAAAACTAGCTAGCTAATTGTTAAGCCACCAAAAAAAATATATCAACACCAAATCGATGGACATAGGACCCAAATGAAAACCCCTCTATGAAATCCTGATATGGAGTGTGTTTCCCTTCATAAATTCAACAATAAAATTAGAATGAGGGGAATTATTTTCGCAGGGTGGAAAATAAATCCTCATTTTTACCTGAACCTTCCCCAGTACCATAAATTTTCATCGTTTCTTTTGCATCATCAAAGGGAGTGGACAATACAAAGCTACTAGTGCTCAAGTATGTGCTAGTGATAAATGGTGGATTGGAGGACTTGTGTGGGAACGTGAATTTCCCGTACTACCCACATGTCAGCCCCCAACTATCACCGCAAACACTCCATCCATGGAAATGAGGTCATTTTGGTTGAGCCTCTAACATCTTTTCCTAAGGGTGGAATTTTTTAGAAATACCAATTGGAGTTTATGTTGATAGAGCAATTGGACACTCCTTCATTATCTAGATACTCAACAAGATTGTTAGCACTTGTGTGAATGTGAGAGGGTAAGATAGTCATGGCATCACAAATGACAGTTTGGAGTTTCTCCTAGATTTTTTCTAGGCACCAGTTCTAGGAGACTTTCCAAGGGGGTGAGCCATTTTGAAGGTGGATTAACATGTTGAGAATAAGTTGAGAATTATATTCCTCAATGAGATTTTAACAATGTTGTTTTTTGGAATTGATTACACCTAAGAGGAGAACCCAAATTTCAGCTGTATTGTTGGAACTGATGCCTAGGATTCAAAAATATATTCTAAGAATGTGCCTTGAGGAGCTATGAAAGACTCATGTGAACCTAGCAGCTATAGGATTGTTCTTGGTCGCTCTATAAAAATTGAGTTTGATAAAATGAAAGGGGGGGGGGGGNGGACTAGGAAAGGGGAGAGATGCGATGTGGTCATTGTACAGCTTTACTAGTGGAAATATGAGCTAAATCTAGATTCCAAATCCTGGGGATGACCTTCCCTTTGGTGTTGCATTTTAATTTTTCCTCAGTCCAAGATTTTGATTTAACTGTTTCTATGATGTTTTTATGGATGCATTCCCATGTATTGGAAATAAATTATTCCTCATTCTTGAATATGCAACAATTCCTTTCCTTCAAAATTTCCCACATCGCAAAAATCCTAGGAAGAGTTGTCAAATTATATTGAGGATGTCATTCTGAAATCTAATAGGGTGCTAGTTAACTAAAATGCTTTGAATGTTCTCTTTGTGTTTTTCGATTTGTTTGAAGAGAAACACACCTTGATTCCATAGGTGGTTGTTGAAGGGGAAATAATTTAGTAGATGCTCTTTGTTTTCTATTGCTCGTTTTCATAGGATGGATAAACCCAGACCTTCAAATCCCCAATGATTCAGTTGATCCCAAGTCAAAATTTTCCCATGTACCATGAGCCAGAGGAAGAAGGCTACTTTCAACCAAATTTTGGAATACCATATCTTGTCCCAAATGTCTTTATTCAGGATTCGAGCATGATCAACTATTAAAGCATAAGATTCATTGAGGTTAAATAATTCACCTAGATTATGTCCCCATCAAAGCTTGTCTGGCTTGTTTGAGAGTTTGATCTTGTGCTTTATTAGAGATTTTTCCAGGGTAGAGAATTGTTGTTTGAGTTGGAGGGGTATATGATCATGATTGAGAGCCCAAGTTCTCAATTATGAGGAAGGATCTCATTGGTGAAAATAGTGAGAGACAAACCTTACATGACTGGTTTGAATATGAAAATTTAGATATTGATATGTATTGCATTTTTGGAGTTGGGGGAGTTGCTGCCAAGAGTCTTCCCAGAAGAGAGAAAATTTTCCATCATGCACTTCCCATAAATTGTAATCCTGAATGAGGAATTTATTGAGATGGGAAACCTTACAAAGGAGAGATCCAAAAAAACTACCATCCATTATGATGAGGTTTGAGTGCTAAATCTTGTTGGCAGATTTGTGTTTCTAGAGATTTCTCTAGAGCTCACCCTTCCTTTGCATCCAACACCACCAGACTTTGGATCCTATCACACTATTAATAATTAAAGGGTCTATGAGTTGGAGCCCTCCTTTTTCATTAGGCAAACAAAGGGTAGAATAGGCCACCAAGGCCCATTTTTGGTTGCTTTGTCTCCTTTCCAGAGAAACTTCCATTGAATATATTGAATGGTTTTAAGAATGTTCTTGTGGCCATCTAAGGATGAAAAAGTATACAGAGGGATGGCTTGCACAATAGACTTGAGAAGTTTGAGGAGACCATCAAAGTTGAGGGATTGAAAGGTCCAAACAACAAGTTTCTTTCTAAGGTTAGTGAGGAGATCCTCCCAAGGAGCATTTCCTGCTGCCAAAATAATAAGGGGGATGCCTAAATATTTTTATGGAAGGGAGATCCTTGAAAATCCAAGGATACGAGAGATATGGAATTAGAGTTCTAGAGGACTATTAAAGAAAAACATATGGGATTTGAGAAGATTGATGTACATGTCAGATGCATTCATGAAAGTGTCCAAAATATTTTAAAAATCCTGAGCTTCCTTGGTAGTAGGGGCACCTACCAGTATGGTATCATCCACAAATTGGCTATGAGATACAGGATGATCCAAATTACGTAATATAACAACACTAAGTTGGTTTGAGGTGATAAAATCTTAAAGACATTTGCTAAGGCCCTCTACAATCAAGATGAAAATGAAGGGGGATAGAGGATCACCCTCGCCTATTCCATGATTAGGCCTGAAGGTTGAGGAGGGGGGGACATTAATCAATATAGAGAAGAAGGATAAATAAATCAATAAGAGAACCCAGTTGACCCAATCCTGATGGAAACCAAAGGCCAGGAGCATCAGGAAAATGTATTGCTAGCTGAGTTTATCAAAGGCTTTGGATAGGTTTGATTTAATAAGCATCCCCAAACAAAGGGTGGTATTGAGAGACTGAGTGACTTTATGGGTGAGAGAAATTATATACATAATTTTCCTACCCTTTACATACCCTAATTGCTCTAGAATGATAAGTAAGGGAAGGAGAGGCTTAAGGCAGAAGGAGATGACTTTGGAGATGATTTTATAAATGACATTGTACAGGATCGAAAGTGATTTGGCTCCTCAGCCTTGCCTTCCTTAGGAATCAAGGTGATAAAGTTAGCATTGAGGGCACGAAGGATTCTAGAGATTATTTGAGATTCCAAAACAAGGACATAGACATCATGTTTGATAATGGGACAAAAATGGTGAAAACATTTAGAGGTGAAGCCATAAATCCCTAGGGATTTACTTGTAGGAATACTTAGGAAAACCTCTTCCACTTCTTCCAACATGATGGGATGAAGGAGAATGACATTGTGGTCATCAAAAACAAGGTGGGGAATGTGCCAGGTAATGGAGTGAATGGAAAGGTAGTGATCAATTTGGGGTTCAGATAGAAGATTCATGAAAAAAGAGACTATTTGTTTTTCAATCTCCTGGTGAGATGATATAATTTTACCTTGAGGAGTTTTGATCTAGAGGATGTGATTGGAGTGCTACCTCTGTATCATTGAGCAATGGAAAAAAATTGAGTTGTGCTCACCCTCTTTTAGCCATTGAATGTGAGATTTATGTCTCCACAATGTCTCTTTGTGTTGATATCGTTCATCCAATTGTGTCTGAAATTACTTATCTTGATGTGTGAGGTGATTTATGAGTCCAAGAAGATAATTTATTGTTGAATTCTCATCATGTTCCCTTATAACTCCTTCTAGGATTGGAAAATGTCTCCAAAGACATATTAGTTCCAACATCTGAGGTGTTGTTTTAAAGTTTTGAGTCTTTGCTAAAAGTGATAGATGAGTGTGCCCTTGTGAATTTCCATCTCTTTCCACCACTATATGATGTTGGCTTCAAAATCTGTGTGAGAGATCCAAAATTTCTTGAATCTTAAGGGTTTTTTGATAGGGGAGCCCATTAGATTGAGATAAATACATATGGGCCAATGATCTGACCCTATAGCGAGTAGAATTGTGGTGATGATTCTTTTATTAGTAAGCATCATAGATACTGAGACTAAGAAGCGATCTAGGCAACTGACCACCTACTATGAACCCTCTCGCCTATTATTCCAGATGTGCAATCCATTAGTTGTTTCAATATCTATTAGTTTTTGGTCTCGAATAAAATAATTTAAGGTGATATAGTCCTAATCTAGCCTTCAGATTCATCCTCATTTCTCTCCAAGGGACAAGATGAGATTGAAATACCCACCCAAAATGCAATGATTGTTACCAACAATGGCTACAATTTTACCAAGGATTTACATAAAATAAAATTTCTCTGTCGCTACTGGAGGTACATGGAAATTAGTAAGCACTCTTGTCATAGCAGATCATATGTGCCTGGAATGAGATGAAAGACTTTGGGTTGTGTAAAAGTAGTTTTCTAAGATAATTGTGTTCGGGTTCCAAAAGAGGGAAATTCCTTCAGCATATCCAATTGCATCTACAACTAGGGAGTTCCCATTCCTCCATATTTTTCCAGAATATATCATTTTCATTTTGGCCTTGACATTTAGTTTTCTGCAACATTAAATGTCAGGGGATTCATAACACACCTTGTTTCGTAAGAGCCTTTACTTTATCTTACTATTGAGGCCCTGATGTTCCAAGATATGATTTTCATTTAAAAGGGTTGAGAGATGGATGGATGATAAGAATCCATTATTATCACATTTGATCTTGAATTAACTAAGAGCTCCTTGATTTCCTGAAGAAGTTATCGATTGGATTTCCTACCTCTACACTAATCATCCTTATGGTTTTTCTTTGGATGATTTAACATGATGGTGTGAATACCCAACACTTGGCTAGATCTTGTAGGGTGTCTAGATCCTGGGGTTTTTTTTCTTTTAGGAAGGGAATGATGCAAAAATTTTCGTTGTTCAACTAAGATTGAGTGTATGTCTCTTCTTTGATAGGATTCCATGATTTGTTGAATATCAATACCTTCCAAGTCCATATATTCTAGTTGTGTATCCATATCATCTTCAATATCATCTTCCATGGCTTTGTGAGATGGATCTCTCGGAAAAGAGGGTTCAATCCCTATTGTTTGTAACTTCCCCTCCCCTAAAACAGGCGTGGGAAAATGTGATCCTTAAGCTATTTTATTATTTGATCGACTCATTGAAGGTGGTTGTTGGGTTTGTTCTTCCGAGTTGTCACCAAGAATTTCATAGTCGTTTTTAGTGATGGGGATATTTCTCTGATCCCAAATGGGTGGTCGTCTTCTTTCTCTTTGCCTCAAGGGAAACTTAACAAAACCCCCATCCAAGGAATCCTTTGCGATTTGTGGCTTAGGGGGATTGATAAGTGAGAAGTCCCTAAAAACATGGTCATGTTCATGAGAGCGAAAACAGTGGAAGGGTATGGATTCATAGTCCAATTTCTGAACCCATTCAATGTTCTAATAATTGAGGGATATTGACTTAGGAATGGGCATTAATACATTCATGTAGATTAATATTATGATGTAGGTGGTGTACCTCCCTTTCTTAGTGTCCTTATCTGTTTTAACAAAAGTGCCAAGTTTGTTCCCAATCTCAGCTAATATTTCTTCATCCCAATATTCATGTGGAAGAGAGTACAGGTGCACCTAGACAATGGAATATGATAAAAATTATTTATCAAGGTTGAATTTTTTAGTCAAATACCTGAGTTGCAACCCCACATATTAGAATAAGTACAACCTATTCTCAAAGATTCAATCTTTGTTTGCATGATTATGAAAGATTGCAACAAAAAATACTTTCGAGTTGAGCTTGAGATCCATGTGTCCTATGGGATTCCATCAAGTGTTGATCCAAGCTCCTAGGTCTCTTTATGTTGGCCAGATCCCTAAACATTTCCCAATGATGGCGCGGTCTTTCATGAATTGAACATAGTTACCAATGCACTTAGAGTGAATTTCATACTTTGGCATTTCATCTACTTTTGGAATGCATTGCTTGGGATTCCATTTACTAGTTCCTTTTGCATATTGTGGCAGATTTTCCATAGGGATGTCGCCACCATTGTTATCCTAAGCCGAAGAAGGGTTAATATCTTGGTTGTTTCAGGTCTCCAATGTGCCATTGGCATTACTCGAGCCTCTTATAGATGAATTTTTCAACATTGATTTGTAAGAAGGGGGGTTAGCCCCCCTTGCTTTCCCTACCATAGGGTGTCACTAATTGTAGATCAACGCACAACAACAAACCCTAGTCTTCTAGGGTTACTTTAGAGACAAAATGTTTTTACACATAAATGTTTTATCACCAAATATTGAATAACTCTTATTGGGCGGTTCAATAGTATATATTATCTAGTGGATCAATTCAAAATTGCATAAAATTAAAAATTTGGAAAATATTAAGTACTAGAGTTAGTGGAATGATTACAAAATTTCCTAGAATTAAAAATTTGGAAAAGATTAAATAGTAGAGTTACAAGAAAAAATATTTTGAAACGAAAGTGAAAGTGAGTGGTTGCAAGAGAGTAGAAAAAATTCAAAATTCTTCCTCATATAACCATGTAGATTAAAAAAAAAATCAAATTCTTAGATTATCTAACTATAGGGAAAAGGTATTGGAGAATCCGGAGGAGACTACACAAGAATTGTCGTCCCACATTTAGAACATTTCTATAAAGTCTTTAAAGAATAGATATTTACATTAAAGAGGTTTGTTCACATATTCCACCACAAATTATAGCATAACACAAGAAAAACATCTATAAATTTATTTCTAAAGATGAAATTTGGGAAGAAAAATGTGATTGGGCCAAAGGAAATATTTCTAAGTCATTTGGGAAGAAAAATGTGATTGGGCAAAAGGAAAATATTTGAGGCCAAATAGATTTTAAATGGATTTATTTCATATGTTATGGGGGAGGATTCATTACATGAAATGTAGTAACCATATGGTATTAGAGACTCAAGAGGAGACTCGACATTGATATAATCTTTAGAGAATAGACCTTTACATTAAATAGGTTTTTTCACATATTCCATCCCAAATTAAAGCATAATACAAGCAAAGAATCTATAAATCTATTTATAAAGATGACATTTGGTAAAAACATGTAAACATAATACAAGCAAAGCATCTACAATTCTATTTCTAAAGATGACATATGGTAAGAACATGTGATTGGGAAAAATTAAAACCCTCTAAATCCAAATATATTTTGGATGGATTTATACATATGCTATGGGAGAGGACATATTGCATGAAATGGAGGAAACAAGACAAAGTTGGGATATTATGAAGGATTTTAATGCGACTTCCTCACATTTATTTCAAAATCTTAGAAATCCTTCTTAATAATAGACAAATTCTATTCAATATCTCTTTGTAATACTAATTATAAAATATCTCTTTGTAATACTAATTATAAAAAATGTGATGTCTAACCACTTCTAAAATTTAAAAAAAAATCCCCACTTGCTCTAAAAAAAGAAAAAAAAATCCCCACTTGCTCTAAAAAAAGAGAATTTATTGCAGGGAAGTAAATTATCGATGACATCATAATTTCACAAGAAACTATTCATTCTCTAATTGCACACGAAACTATTCATTCTCTAATGGATTGGAAGAAGAAAAAAGACATTATTATTCAACTTGATATAGTCAAAGTCTATGATTATATTACCATGTCTTTTCTTATGAATTTAAAGGGCCTTTGAGTTTGTTGGTTTTTTTTTCCAATGATTACACATTTGTGTATTAATCTCTTTTTTTTCTATATTTTACTTAATTTTTTTTATTAGCACCCAAGATTCATTCCAGCAATAGAAGAATCAAGTAGGAAAACCCGTATCTCCATATCTTTTTGTAATCTAGAAAAAGGCCTTTGTTGGCTAACTGATTTTACAAAGCCTATTTACATTTGCATGAGTTAGGACAACATGCAATATGGAGGGTGTTCCGCATTTACAATTTCTTAATGATATAGCATTCCCTAATGAGCTTATAATATAAGAACAACAATTCTTCCAAGAGTGTTTGGATTTGCTCAGTGTCGAGAACCTTACTGCATTATAATTTTTGGTCAACAATGGTTGTGTTCAAATAATAGTGAATAAAAATAGTGAGCAATATATTGCTAAGGACATAATGTAGAGCTCACTCTAAAACTCATTTTTTTTTTCATTATTTATAGGTAATGAAATAAATCATGAAAAATTTGAATGCACATTGTTGTTGGATGATAAGCATATTGCTTCATTTTAAACTTGTGTATTCTTATTGGTAGATCATTTTTATACTATGCCATGATGATTCATTTGCGATTTGCTTTATTATACGGGAATATACATCCCGTAATTTAGTAAAATACTGTGCTATAGTACAGGCACGTTGCGTGTCTATGGTTGAAAAATGGATAATATCATCTATAATGATATAGATAGATAGCATCAACCCTCGAACAAAGTGAAGTAAACGAACCAACTGGGTAAGTTAGTTTGTTATATTCTCTTCCTTCCCCTCACTCAGTTCATCAGAACCTGTTTATTTCCTAATGTTTGAAATCCCCTAAACGGGGACATAATTAAGTCCTCTCTGTCATTTCCCCTCCTTTTCAATGAATGGTTTTCCCATGTCCATTTAACTTATGTTTATTGAGATCATAATATGTTTGTATTATTAAAGATTCAAAGGTTGTTCCAATCACCACAGATAGGTCAAAAGGCATAAATGATACATAGTTTGTCTTTCACATTGATTATTCTATGCAATCTCTCAGTTTTGACCCTCTAGAATGATTTGAATTTAATTATGTTTAAATGTTCTTGCATAGATATTTTGATTACTATGCCTTATTCACACCATGAGTTATGCATGCCATGATGATTTTGAATACTTATAAACGTTCTTATTTTTCAATTAATAAAAGAACCAAGATTGATTGAGCATGAGAACCTAAAAGGGCTATGATACCGCCAAAAAGAAAAATGTGAGGGGATATAAGGAGATTTTTATATGTCTAGCTACCTATGTCTCTTTTCCTATGCATATTGCCATTACTTTAACCTTCACTCTTTTATAATGTTGAACCTATTCTATAGTCTAAATTGGAAGTAAGAGAAGTTGTTGAAACCAACTCCTAGATCAACGTAAGCACCTCCTACATTCTAGGAAATTTGTCCTCCATATAATTAAAAAACAAGTTTCTTTAGGACTTGTTAACCCCCTAATTCTATGGGTAACTAAGGCAATCATGTCTCGAGGCCCACAAGTAGAAGACATGGAGTGCCGAGAGTCATATTGAGTAGCAGAGCCTGTAGGTTCCTTCATATTCATATTGATCACCACTCATCCCCAACAACAGAGAAATGTCCATTACATTGGATTGGTACTAGATGAAAAAAGGTATTTATTTATGAGGTAACAAGTATGGTGTCATGGTAAGTGTTACTTTAATATTTGAAGCATTTGAACATGTTGCAAAGAGTCCTTTCTTGATTATGAAATGTTTTCTTGTAAATTATACCTTTTTCCTAATTTGACCTTGGTGGTTGTCATTGTGTCCTAGCAAGTTGGTCACCCTTGGGATAAGGGTTTTATGAGGTAGTTTAGTGAAGGTTCAGAGTACCATTCACGTCCATACTTACCACCTTTCATTTTTCCTCCCCTTCGTTTCCTCATATTTTGGGTTTCCAGGTCCATTGACCCAAGAAGGTATTGTACCTCATTTCATGGGAAGAAGGGGCTAAAGGCCCAGAGGTATTGTAGAAAGAAAATATAAAATCCAATATTATCATTATAGATGCTCATCTTCAAGTCCTAGGAACAATAAAATGATTCTCCAATAAATGAAGGACCTACAAAAGAAATCACATAATTAATAAATATCCTGCTTGTTGAGGAAATGCATTTTACAGTGTCCCTCACTTTCCATTGCATATGGCACTTTGTGTGTTTCTAGCTTCAAGTGGAATTACAATACTCTTTACTTTCCATTGCACATAGTACTCAATTTTTTGGACCTGAATCATTAACGGAAATAAAAGGGCTTGGAAAAATGTTGCGTCATGGATGAAGGGAAACACACCCTCTACAAAGGCACCCATAAATGAGACAATAAGAACCCTTGTATGTCAAGAACCCCATGCCTAGAATTCTTTCCCAAAATCCACCTCACCTCACTACATTATTTAGTTAGGTTCTCCATGGGAAACACCCTCGACTTGGAGATTGGATATCCCAATAGGGTACCTTGACACCCCTCCCATACCTAAATTAGGAAACGTTTATAAGGTATTTGAGGATTTGTTTAGTTTGAAAAGGGGGGTTTATTGCACATGGTTGGGTGGTTATATTATTAGATGTGGGTTAATTGGCATGATTCATATGACTTGTGGGCACTTGGAGGGCATACTTATTTTTCTTTGCAGTACCTTCCCCACATGATGGATGCTAGACCCATGTCTGAGGCACCATTTGATGATGAGTGTTTCACTTTTACGATGGAGTACATTTCCTTTGGAGGAATATTCGCATGTCTACAGGATGAGACTTCACTTTTTTCTACTTTAACGTTGTCCTTTGGAGGCCCTAGACATCACCCTTCTATCCCATGACATCACATAGGGGCTAGG
Source organism: Picea engelmannii (assembly GCA_009831015.1). NCBI lineage: Eukaryota > Viridiplantae > Streptophyta > Pinopsida > Pinales > Pinaceae > Picea > Picea engelmannii. The sequence goes on from ML841102.1 coordinate 34,314, forward strand.
GTTTTGATGGACTTCTTTATGGATTGATGGAGAAGGCATGTAGCATGGACCTTCACACTTGAGAGAGGGACATATAGCCTTTGGAGGACCAGTGTTCCACCTTTGCATCCTTGACGTCTCTCTCATGATCCTAGTGTCACCCTACTAGGGCATGACATCACCCTCTTTAGGGTTTTATTTTATGTAAAATTAAATTTTGTAAATGTAAAAGACAATTTGAAGGGTTCGACCCTCTTGTGTAAAGACGTGAATTTTCATAAGAGTCTTTTGGTGGCTAGGGTTTCCATATAAATATGGCTAGCCAAGACTCATTTTGATCATCACAAATTTCTCACACAAGTGAGAGGCAAGTATGAAACTCCCCTCCTATTAGGGTCATTGGCTCTTTTTACTCATGCGATATCTCTTCGAGGACAAGTGTGGATCATTCTTTGCTACTTTTTGGATGAATTTGTTTCAATTAGGGTTTTCTCTTGTCATATCTTGGTGAAGTAAGTAAATTTTTGCAATTTCATTTCATGTTACTGAATGTTTATGGTAAATTTTACTTGTTCATATTGAATATTTTTCTTGGTAAAACCCTAAGAGAGGAGCATAAGTGATTCCTCCTCTCACAAGGTTAATTTCATCCATAATTTGTGAAGGAAATCCTACCTAGGTTTAAAATCCTAAATCCCTACAGTGCTAGAAATTTAGGATTTTGATTCTAGACTCTTGATTGTGACATATTTGAAGAATTTAAGAAGGGAGAAAAGGTTGCTAGAGCCCAAAAATGCTTTCACTCTAGCAACCCTTCCCTTTAAGGATTGAAATCTAAGGCCCTAATGTCCTAACACCTTATATTTCAAACCCTACCTCTTAGATCTTTCTAATATAATTCCCAAACATATTGTATTGTCGTTGTAATGAACTCAATAACCCTAAGACACTAATTATTTAATCTCTCTTGTGGTGAAAGTGATCAACAAACTCTCAATTTTCATTCCCTCAAGCTTTCTACTAACTTTACTAACCTTGATTTAAGCTAATTCACTATTATACTTGTTTTTGTTGCAAATTTTTTCTATAGTCATACTAACATGCACTAATTTGTTGTGTACATTGATCTAATAGTGGCCTATCATACCCAGAAATTGCATCTAATGATTAGACAATGTTCTATTGAGTAAATGCTAAGTTTTCATGGTAAATTGTTGCAATTTTGAAGTGTATTTATTGTTGCTATTATAATTTATCTATTGTTGTTGTACTATTGTTGATTGATGCAATTTTATGACTTCCATAGTATCTTTTATTGTCTAGTGTCTTAAAGAGTATTACTTCCATACCTATACTTGGAATTGATTATATAAATGTTATAAAGTGTTCTTTTTTTGGGCAGGTACTCAAACCATATTTTACCTCTTATTTCTCCTTGACCTAGATGTTGAATTAGGTGATCAAGAGAGGGGGTGGTAGGATTGGCTATCAAACTTGCTAATCTAATCCCTTAAGATCACCAAGGAATCCTCCCTTGTGGTGGACCTCATCCATCACTAAAATGAGGGGATTTCTTACTAAGGTGCCAGTGGTAGGATTTCCTATAGTTGTGCAAGATTTGGTGATATTGTGTTGAGATTTGAAAAAATACAAATCCTGTGATAACATTTTGGCGCCACTATTGAGGAGGATCGAGTAATTCTCCTCAATGAAAAATATTTTAGTAAGCTTCTCCGGAATCCATTATCTTATAATCTTACCTCGTGACTCCACCGAGGGTGATTCCCTCACCTTCCTTTAATGATCTAAGAAGGATCATCTAACGAATCCATTGATGAATACCCATACTGGACGTCAGTACACACCTTTCTTCCCCATGGATCCTCCAAAATGGGCACCCAACAAGGTGTTTGGGACTTTGGACATGAGTAAAATCCATGGTTGTTCCCATAACATTCATAAGAAGGCTAACTCATGGCTGCCTAAATTCTATGGTAGTGATGATGTCAAGGGTAAATTTCATTTGACAAGATTCTATGAAGGATTTGAGCTCCACGAGGTGGGAAACCAACACTCAGATGTGATTATGAATCTTTTATTATCCTCACTAATAGGGGAAGCTAGGGCATGGTACAATGACCTTCCAGGTAAAGTATTAAGATCTGGGAAGAACTTGGAAATTCTTTCATAAAAGGGTGGGGTGATGATAAATATATGGCCTTCGTGTTTTATCAATTTGACGAGGTACAAAAATATGAGAAAGAGTCTATGAGGGAGTTCAATGATAGGTTTAATACCCTGATAAAAGAGTTCAATTCCAAAAGTGCACCTACATAGGAAACTACCTTGAACAAATATCTGCGCTCTTTTGAAGCACACTTCCATTTTTTACTAAATGATAAATCCCCTAAAATTCTTGAGGAATCCCAAGATTTTACCTCTCAAATAGAGAACAATATTAAAATTAGCGATCTTGATGACCATCTAGTGGTGATATCTCTCCAGCAAGAGGCTGATATCCTGGTAATATCCCACACCACTCTCATGAATAAGCTCGACACCTTAGAAGAAAAGGATACCCCCTGTCAGTCATACATGGGAAATATTGTATGGATGGATGTGCCTTGTGAAAAAACCTACCCCATCAGGAAGAAGTGGCATTCCCAATATCCTAATATCAGGAAAACTGAGATGCATCTCCAGGCTTTTGTGACTGAAGATATGGAGGAGAAACATATTTCCCCTGAGGAGTAAATTAACACTCCCACCCCTTGTATCCCTAAGGAGGGTGACGATATTATGGAAACTCCCCAGCCTGATGATTTTCCATCACGATTTGATCATAAGGAAGAAGAAAAGATTGAAAACCCTACTTCTCATTAGGAATTCAATATGGAAAGACCCCATGATGAAGATGACCTCCCTATAGTTCTCCATGTTGAGACTATTAACAGGAAAGGTGGAAAGAATGCACCCTTATTTATTTCTCTCCTCATAAATGACCTCACTCTCCATAATTGTATGCTTGAATTAGGAGCTTCCAAACACATCATGCCTCTAAGGGTAATGAAAAAACTTGGACTTCATATCTCATGACCTTACTGAAGTGTCTATGGAGTATAATCTACACATATCGACATGTGTGGCCTTATCATATGTCTCAAGGTTAGCTTAGTTTCCTTCCCCTGTATTTTGTTGTGATGAATGTTATGGTCATTGACATACTAGATACGTGGGGGACACTACTATCCAGAGAATGGGAAATAACCTTGGGGGGTAGAATTCAAATGGATCTATCATATGCTACCATCCCTCACTTTGAGGGTGGTTTTGTCACCCTCTATAGAGAACCCATCATCAGATACAAATTTGAACACCCAAAGGGTCCAATGGATGAGATATTTTGCTTAGACGATAGAATGGGAAATCTTTTCACAATCGATCCAACATTTCAAATAGAACCTTGTCATGTTCCTAATGGGATATGGACCTAAAAATTTGGTGGTGGTCACTCAAGTTTCAGTTCAGAGGTAGGAATTGTTCTCACAACTCTTTCCAATGAGAATTTTTACTTCTCATATAGAATTGAATATGATTGCAAAAATAACGTTGTTGAATATGAAGCCTTGCTTATAGGACTCAATTTATCCCTTGATAATAAAATAAGGCACTTGAGGGTAGTAGGAGACTCTGACCTAGTGGTTTCTCAGATAAATTTGAAGTTTTCTACGAAAAATGAAAGGTTGAAGAAGTATAGGGACTCAGTGAGAGATGTTATGAAAAGATTCGATGAATTCTCAATTGAAGTAGTTCCTATAGAATAAAATCATGTTCTTGATGCCTTGGTTGTCTCTACTTCCACTCTGCAACCTTTTGAGGGTCCTCTCCAAGACCTGTGCAAAATGGAATTAGTCTTTAGATCTTCGGTCCCTGACAACCTAGAACATTGGCAAGTCTTTTATGATAATGCCAAGATCCTTAGATTCATGTAGGGAAGTAAAGAGTTCTGTAACTCCAAAAAAAATTTCCTGGTCGATTCCATGAATCAACAAGTTATAGACTTTCCCAACAACACCCTCCAGAAGGGATGTATTCCCTTAGAACAAATGTTTGATAGCCATGGAAATTATAGGGTAAAACATGTCGAGGACCATTCTCATAAAGTGTTGGAATTCAACACTGGGACAAAGATTGATCCTAGAATGGTAAAAATAGGAAAGGGAACTACCAAGGCCGAGAGAAATAGAATAATAGACTCCATTCACCAATTTAAGGACGTTTTCACTTGGACTTATGATGACTCGAAAGCATATAGAAGTGATGTCATTCAAAACTGTTGGCAAATGTTTACCAAGTAGCGTATGCTTGTCATTGATGGCAAGTATAGCAGTGGAGATGGTAGGATAAAAGGGATAAAAATCCCTTGGGGATTCAGACGTGAAAGCTCAGGAGGAACAACGTTGAAGAAAATGCACGCAGCAAAGGCAAAGCTCAAGATACAGGAATTTGCAGAAGAGAAGGAAGACAGAGATTCATAGCCGTTGGATCTCATTCAGAAAACCCGTCAGCCGTCAGATCAAACAGAAGCTACGAAGGAGATATACCATCGGGAAATCGGAGTTCTCGAGGTCGTGTGCATTGGGACAGCAGCAGTCGCGAAATCCCGACGGGATCTGGACCGTCCATTCATATGGACGCGTGGCAGCGATCGGGCGCCGTCAGAGTTTTTGCTCATCGGAGAATCGGGGATCGGGACTTTGAAATGCCCAATTCACTCGACAACGAAAAACCCGATTTCGCGATATGCGATTTCGCGATTTGATCACAGTCATTGAATAAAGAAGTGATCTAGACCGTCGATCCAAATCTCGTCAGATAGGGACACGTGGCACATCCATGTAATGACAGGTGTCAGGTGGATTCAAAACTTTAGGCACATGAAAGTCACGAATCAAAGTGACATGTGGCAGTAGTTAACATGTGACAAACCACGTGTGACGTCAGTAGAGGCATCGACAATCGCGACTTTGAAATACCAAAATCACTTGACATCAAGAACCCCAAAATCGCGATATGCGATTTCGCGATTTTATCGCAGCAGTAAATTTAGAAGTGATCTGGACCGTTGATTATCTACATGGAGTATCGGGGATCGGGACTTTGGAATGACAAAGTCACTTGACATCAGAAACCCCGATTTCGCGATGCGATATCGCGACTCAATCGTAGCCTTTGAGCCAAGGTTATACCTGGACCGTTGATCATAGCCTGTGTCAGAGTTTCGCGAATCGCGATTTGGAAGTGACAAGAACCTTGAACATTAGAAATGCCGAAACGCCGATGGAGTGACAAGACCAAGGTCACACAGAGACCGGTCACCTGGACTAGGGCTCAGCCAGGAGGGCTGAAGCACATCGCGAATCGGGAAATCGTGACTCCCGTGGACATAAAACATTATGTCATCTAAAGTGTCGAAATCGCGATATATGAAATCCCGATTTGATCTGAATCGTTGGATCAAGAAATGATCGGAGGGATAGCGCATTTTTTCGAGAGGTATGGTTGCGGTCACGGGTAACGGTCACATGGACTAGGGCTCAGCCAGGAGGGCTGAAGCACATCGCGAATCAGGAAATCGCGACTCCCGTGGACATAAACATTATGTCATCGAAAGTGCCGAAATTGCGATATATGAAATCCCGATTTGATCTGAACCGTTGGATCAAGAAATGATCGGAGGGCTACTGAGGCACGACACTGTGAGACTGCCAAAAACCATTGATGATGTCTGCTAGAGAAGTCGAAGAAGATCGATGTGTAATCACCAGAGAAGCTGAAGAGTCATGATGATGATCAGATAGAGGACTCAAGAGGTGGAGGATAAGGACGCAGAGTGTGCATGCAGAGGCATGGAAAACATTGCATGCAAAAGGTGCATAAACGCTATAAATACACGGTACAAAGAGGAGATGAGGTGGTGGTTATAGTGGAAATTTGCAGTTGCTAGTGGGTTTTGCTATGGTGATTCATGTGTGAAGAAGAATCAGAGTGCAGGAGCTGAATTAAACAGAAGAGGATCTGTGCAGAGAATGAGGATGGTGCACAGAGCTTAAGAAAACAGGAGCAGAAAGGCAATACGGCAGACAGAGCAACGAAGTGGAGCAGAGCAGTGATAAGTCAGGTAGGCCATCATCGAACATCATATCACTGTAATAAATTCAGTAGCAAAGATTTATATTTCAGGGTGGTTGGGAGGTGCTAGGGAGGACTGTTGTCCTCAGAGGTTCAAGTGGGTGCTTGAACACAGGGAGTTGGTGCTTCCTTCTAGTTGGTGCTAGAAAAAACCAGGGAGTCAGTGCTTCCTTCTAGTGGGTGCTAGAGAAAATAGAGAGTTGGTGCTCTCAGCAAGTTGTAGCTTGCAAAATAGAGGTTGCAGCCTCATTATGAGTTGGTGCTCATATGTATGATAATGTAAAGAATGTAACTATTACTTATCATATAAAGAAAAAGAGGTTTTCACCCTGTATGGGTTTCCTCAAGAAATATCTGTCTCTGTGTTTCTCATATGTGTGACTGATGCTGAATTTGCCATTGTTTATTTCCCTGCATTATTGTGATTATCATTTAGTGTCTCAACAAAGAGTATAAAAGAAGCATAAATTGTTTAAGCATGGTAACAACTGATTCACCCCCCCCTCTCAGTTGTCCAACAATTGGTATCAGAGTCGGCCCCTTTTATCTAAGGGTAGATCCTAGAGCTTAAACATGTCAAGCCATGAAG
>ML841103.1:12533-41380 GCA_009831015.1 Picea engelmannii
TTTAACCAAATAATCCAAGTTTTATATCAATGTAGAATTATCATCCAATAATGAGAAATGAACAAATGAACAATTATACACATACACAGTACACCGGTGTTTTACGTGGAAACCCAAAGTGGGAGAAAATCACATAATGTTTTTTCTTATATGTCTTGAAGAATTACATTAATTGGAAGCACCAACTTCCTTTGTTTTCCAGCTACAACTAGAAGGAGGCTCCAACCCCGTAGTTTCTCAAGATACAACTTGAGGGAAGCTCCAACTCATTAATTCTCTGGCTATGGCTAGAAGGAGGCTACAACCCCCTATGTTCTCCGACTACAACTAGAAGGTGGCTACAACCACCTATCCTTGCCCTGTCCAACCACCTTGAAGTAGAAGTAGAATGATGGAACTACTGTCACACTATCACTGTGAGATATATCGCTTAAAACTATACCAATAAACTTGAACCATGCATCAACTTGTACCTCAACCTGTAATCAACCTATACCATAAACAAGTGCATCAACCATGAACAAACCTGTACCAAACAACCTATAATCAAACTGTACCATAAACAAGTGCATGAAACCATGCACCAAGTATGTACCAATCATGTGTCAACTACTCATCAACTATGAATCTTCAATATGTACCAACATCATCAACTATACACCTCATGTATGTGCCAATTCATCAACTACTTGTCTCAAACATGTACCCAACATGTACCTCAACAAAAATCCCTCATCAATTTCATCATCCAAATATGATTTGTAACTCTGTAATATACTTGTTGTATATGATCACAACAAGAGACTAGCATTTTCATCAAACTTTTCTTTAGTCTCACATGACTAGTTTTGGATTAGTCAACAACCCTAACTTGAAATAATCATAACTATGTACCTGTAATGAATAAAGATCTAAAAATTATACACATTTTTCTTCAGTGTGTTTTATGAAATTCTTCCAGGTGTCACTACTTGGAACCTCTCAGAAAATGAGTTATAGAAAAAATGACATACCTTTCTGAAATCTGAATTATTCTAGAGAGCGACCTTGTAGAGTGTGCCCCACACAGAATGTTTGTTGAATGGATATGAAAATGTTACATAGAATAATAGAGACTCTAATATAACCAACACATTTTGTCTTACTAAATTTGGATCTGTTATGAATATGTTATGACGTTTTTACCCAAAACACCTATTTTAGACTAGTTTCAGGACTAGCCACTATTTTCCACGGAGTGCAACTCCAAAAATACAAAGACCCACAAGAGGAATTTTTTACCACAAATACTTGGATATGTTTCCTCAATGGAATATCAATTTCTTGGTCTAAATCATTATATAAAAAAATTTATTGTGAAAATTGTGAGATTATCTCTAAATAACATACCTTAGAAAGCATCATCAAAATAATTTATCCTCCCTTGAATTCCGACCTTCTTTTCTTCACCTTCCCTCTGAAATTCAGATTATATATCCTTTGGTTACCTCATACACCTATAGATATTCAATATTCTCAAGTGTGATATTAAATGAGAGATCCTTGCCTCTTATTTATACTCTCCAAGTAGCTTCCTTAAAAACATCTTCTAGGTCACTTTTCCCACTTTCCTTATTTTAGGGTTAACCCACTTCTAATTTATCCATTAAATTTATTATTGAAATAATTTATTTTGTATTCACTTTGAATTATAGTACAGTCATCACTTCACTTTATTATTTAACTTCTAAAATATCTTAAACCACTTTGACTACTTTGACCTTTTGGGGCTTCTAGATGAGATATGAGGGTCCTCCAACTTCGTAAGGCCATAACTCTCAAACCGTGAGGAGTTCTGTGACATTCCACATACTACCAAAAATGGAATGACATGTACTATACATATATAATAGTATTACTGACAAATATATCAAAAATCATACCATTATCCATCAAATAAACTTGGGTCCATTACCCAAACCTGGGTTCTCCAACTTCTCATGGCCATAACTCTCTAACCGTGAGGAGTTATGTGACGTTTCACATACCAACGGAAATGTAATGACAAGAAATATCCATATAGGATAGTTTCACTAAAAAATTCATTGAGATTCATCTCATAATTACACAAATAAGCATGGGTTCTCTAACCATACTTCTAGGATAACTCAATTCGCAAAGCATGTTCCCGCGAGAGATTTCACCATAAGGGGACCACTTTGGATTTATCCATTTGTACTTATTATCAAACATGAAAAGATAATAATGAGTCATCTTTACATAAAACAAACTTGGGTCCATTACCCAAACCTTTTTTCTATCAGGCTTTCTTCAAGGGTTGACATCAATGACAACCAACCTTAATCAACAACTTGTGCCAAATATACGTCCTTTCAAATCCAATTTACGAGTGTGAAAGAGACAAGTTCACTCGAAAATATTTTCACTTTTTGAAAATGAGTCTGAAAAGATATTAACTAAGACTCATGATCTTTCAAATCCAATTTAACGAGTGTGAAAGGGACAAATCACTCGACAATCTTTTCTCTTTTTGAACGAGTTTGAAAAGAGCTTAACTCAGACTCATTTGGGAGCTTCTAAGTTGAAATTCATGTGGGGGAGGGGGGGGGAGGCTCCCATGTAGAAATTCTGTGGAATGTCAGTATCTTATAAATAAATGAAATAAGCTTGGGAAAACCCAAATCTCTCCAAGTCGAGGAGGATAAAGCACTAGCGAAGGATATCGTCTCTGTAATATATCAGATAATATCCCTTACTGAAAAGGACATAGGCAGGGGCATTGGATACCCCACAAGACCATCCCAATCGAAGGGGATCTCCTCAAGACTCGTAGGGAGAGAACGTGGGGAAAGTAAAACTCTCTCTTGTTCAGAAGGTGTAGGATCAAGAATGTTGATGACATGGTTGAAGGATGCATCACCCTCTACGAGGAGAGTAGGATTGACAAGATATTGCATTGGTATGACCACTTCTTCAATTCTAGGTTGAAGAGGATGCATGATAACATGGATATAGGACACATCATCCTTGACAATGGGGGTATGTTCCAGAGATGATTACAACAACATTACTTCTGTGTCAATCAAAGGAGAAACAGGGTGTGGGGAAACCACAGACGCCTCAGAATCCGACGGGCCCTTAGGTGAGCCCCATGCTTCTGGTATCCTAGCAGTAGCTAGACATAAATGAGTAAGGTGATCTCCTTCGCAAGTTCTGGAAAGGAATTTAGGATTACGTTTGAGATGTCTAGGCTTCTCGATGCCCCCAACATCGTTCAAAATGGCTAGTGACATGCTCTTAATGTGATTGGCATAGGTGAGAGAGCCATCTCCTACATGATGTACATAGGTTGGAGATGTGGCATTGATATGAATCATGGCAACTAAAGTGGTGCCCCCAACAAGGCTAGCAGTTACTACGTGCGAGTTGTCAACATGACTCACAGAGGTTGTTAACCCATCTCCAACATGACTGGTAGAGGTCGATGATGGAGCTCTAGTATGACTAACAGTGTCTGGACTAGCAGTGAGTTGTGGCATTTTATACCAAGGTCTAGGGAAATATTGGCTTTGAAACATTGCAGGCTAGGAAGGGTCTTGGCTTACCCCCTGTCCTTGTCCAGAAAGGTAGTATCTTCCACCTAAATGATTCGAAGAGGTGTGTACGAGTATCATCACTAAAGTCTGCGAAGAGACATAAGTATGATAAGGACTATTCAAGTGAGGATATAAGTTTCCCCCTTGTGAAGGGGTTCTGTGAAGAGGGAAGCCCAAACCGTAAAACTGATTCTCCCTGTATGAAACACCCGGGGATACATGAGGACCCTTCATGGGAAAAGTGTTCAAAGGAATCAACATGGTGGATGAAGGATACAAAGAGGGGGTGTAGTAAGTAGAATAAGCACCTATTTGAGTATTGGATCCTGAAAGAGCGTAGCTAGGACTGGATCCGTAAGAGGGGAGGTTCCAACCTCCCATCATGAAAGCTAGTTGAGGGACATGACTCATATCAAATGAAGACATAGGCATCAGGGCCATGGTGACCCTAGATCCAATGCTGGGATTCATATATGTGGACAAGGGAGAAGATTGCAAGGGTGAAGGCATATCAACAAGAGAATGACTAGAGACCCAAGGTGCGGACTAAGTGCCATAGTTTTGCATACCATTATGAAAAGAGGAAGGATTCGTCCCCATGAAATGAGTAGGCATCATGGGGCGGATAGCAGTAAACAAGGGAGCCAAAGGAACTCCACTATCCATGATAACAAAAACTCAGTATATACTCCTAAGGCCAACTAGTAATCAAAGAGCACACCAAAAGTCAAATGACCAATGTGCAAACAAACAGGGTAATGTGGCTAAAAGTGGCCTCCCTCCCTAAAGAAGGTTAGTCTCTCCCAAGAGGGGCCTGAGACTCCCTGCTAAAGATTGAAGGTAACAAAATTAGTTATAAGTGCGCTCGTGGGCTTAACAACCAGTCAGTCAGATCCCCCCAGAGAGGTAATCCTCCATAAAGGTTGTGTGTTTTCCAACCCTTATCTGACCCAAGGTACCTATAGAATAACCCCTGCAAGTAACCTATGTTGCACCTAAGTCAAGAAACTAATAAAATACTGTATAACTGATGCACATGCGAGCAGTCGTAAGTCAGGTCCACCGTATGGGCAAGGTAGCAAAGCTCAAAACCTTGAAAGCACCATCTCTCACAGAGGTAAAGGCACTAGCAAGATACTTAGATACGATTAGATCCCTAGAAATATCTCTCACACTAAGAAGGTATCGGGGGGATATCCCTTCAACCAACGTCGCGCGACCTCGTGATTAAATCCAGTGTGAGCGGAGCCTCATGATATTACCAATTATACAATGTATTTCTCCACTCTCTTTCTCAGACACATATGTTGATTTAATTTCCTTGGAGAAGTTTACTCACAAAATCCTATTCCAAGGCACTAAATCCTAAGCTAGTTCATGCACCCTAGAAAATAAAATCGTGACTAATCAATTTTAAATTATAGCGTTAATTTTAGTGGCCGAGCTTACTCAAAAAATGTATGGTAGTGAAACTCATGATGTTATGACTCTGGAAGAAAAGTAAATATGAAAATAATGCAAAGTCCTAACTTTAACTCTCAATGAATGATATGCTTCTAATAACAAATGCAATTTTCAATTTCAACTCTGCAATTTTGAAGTAAAAAAGCAATCTTTCATTACATATACTAAGCTAATGATAAGGACTCAAAAGACCAAAATGCCAAGCAATGCAAAATGCCTATTTTTTGTATTTTCAATATAATAAAAATGAAAATGCGTGGACTAAAAAACAACTTGATATATAAACTTTAGTGTGTATAGAAAGATATAACTCAATCAGGATACCAAGTAGAAAAATACCCAGCCCAACATACAAGGACAATCAAAATGAAAAGATGATGTGAAAGACTCCACCCGGAAATTCAACCAAAGATAGGTTTCCTGTCATCCCACAAACACTTAACAAGCACTACATAGACCTAAGAAGGTTCAAAAAACATCAAATCCCACCCAACAACCACCAGACCCATCAAAAAGGAAAGGAAAGCCGATATACATGACTGTTTAGGAAAACATATCGTATATACGCAGCTTGTAGAGGGACAACCTGCGTGTGTACGTGACTGTCAATGCAAAAAGTGCGTATATATTTTAAAAAACAAGACCAGGCAAGGGAGAAGTGTGAAAAATCAGACCCAAAGTGAACATAAGTTGTCAAGAAATGACATGACAAGAAACACAATAGGAACAAAAGAAATCTAAGGATAAAAGTACTCAAAACCCTAGGAAAGAATATTCAATCCCCAATATGGTCGCTAATTCTGTTATGAGGAAAATATCTCTATGGTTAGGGTAAACCACAACAAACAGAAATGACTACAGAAATCAACTCTCTTCTCAAGTATGTTATATAAACAAATATGTTAGCAAGACAAGATAAAAGGCCTACCTCGTCCAGACGTTGGATGAAGTCCACCGTTGAGCACTTAACCCAAAGCAATATACCTGCAACTAGTCCTCAACAACCAAACAAAGAAAGCATATGGTGATATTATATAATGTTATCACATTCAATACTATAATCCATTAATAAACATGAAAAATACGCCCATGGAATAATAATTCAAATATTTTCAAGCTATCAATTGGACGGGAAAATAGTATTTTTATTAATATATTATCAGCATAAGTGAAAATGTTACAGACTTCTGTGTTGGCATGGTTCAGAACTGAGAAACTAAGTTCCTTCGAGCTAGGCCTCTACCACTTCAATCCTCCACCAAAGGCAAGCTCATAAGAGAGAACTAATGAGGTTCTCAATCAATAAGGGAAGAGCTTCGGGGCTGAATATTGTGTTCAGACTTAAAGGACAAAGGGATACAGACTCAATATGAAGTAAATAATTCCTCCAGAGTAACTTTTCTCTCAAATTTGAATTCTTTCTCTCCTTTCCATAGCTCGTAATTCACCCATTTATATCCTTCAAAATGGAACTGAACGACTGAGTCAGATCGTTTCCAGTATATGGAAGGCCAAGGATCATAGATCTCCTGTCATGACATGGAAACCGAGATTAATTTTCATTTTTTGGCACAAATCCCGATGTATGCGGGTTGTAGTGGACCAACCTACGTATTCACATGTTGTATAGTAGGGAAGATGCGTACATGTGGAAAAATATTTATTTTTAGCTCTGGATTTTACAAACAGGGATGATAAGTCTGCATGGGGAAATGAAAAAAGGACTTATGGGCAAGATTGCATAGGGTGAGGCAAATATTTCTATAATAGATGCCCCCTAATGTGTGAGGTTAGAGGAGTATTTGCGATGGCCAAAATACATTATAAACAACCTAGAAGTGGAGTGATGGGGAACCAGATGGAAGAACTAGTTTCTCATTACATTCTGCACTGACTTTGCATACATGGTTGCTAATAGAATTACACTCCAGATCCATGTGAAAATATACCAAACAAGTGTCTATGGCCATGGATAGGAAAATACAAATGCGGTTACATGCCAATAGTTGTCATAGTCATGAACAAGGCCCAATAGAACCAGTCTCAAAACCAATCTGAAGATATCTATATACAATGGAGTACAATCTAATCTCCCATGATAACTGAAGTCATACGAGTACTGTTCCAATTAAAGGGAAGTAACAACTTAGGAAAGATGCAACCACATAGTGATGTCTTCAAGTCTTCTACACAATCCGCCAAGGGTGCAAGTCTGCATCATGTGAATAAAGGAGTTGAGGTCAAACACAATGAGACATCATTTGATTATCGGTCATTGAGGTATATTGTTAACAAATGAAAGACAACCTATCGATAATGAAAGTAGGTATCAAGGCACTGGGTACATTCTTACAAGTGTGAATAAAGGAGTCGATGTCGAACACCTGAAGAATACATTGATTAAGAGACATTTATGTATTCCCAACTGTTGATGGCGAGAGAGCCTAACGCTAATGACTGTAAGCCTCAAGGTACTCATAAGACTCTAGGTCTCGTTTCCAGAATAAATGAGTTGAAGTCGATGGAAGGACACCCACTGAAAGGAGAGCATTAAGGAATCTCTCATCAGTCAGCACGAGGTGCAAAGAAGGAGCTTCATGATTTGTTGGAAATCAGACGAAGAACATGTTTATGAACCAATGACCATGTGTGTCTTTCACGTGTGCCAAGTGTAAGCGATACATGAAAAAGACCCTTTGATCAGAAACCAATGATGAAAACTGTTGACAAAGGCGAGGAAACCACCAATAAGGCTAATGGCATCCAAGACATTGCAAGAATTCCAATGTGTGAATATATGTCTTGCCGTCGAACACAAGGGAAACCACCCAATGAACGACCAATGATGAAATGTCGACTGTTGGGTTCAAGGTTACCTAACAATGATGAAAGTAGGGCTAGGGTGCATGATATGACTACAATATCATGTGATTTTGAGACAAACTACAGGTATGGCCAACATGCAAAGTCAATAGTTTTTAGGAGTGGCCGACATAGGTTGATAGAGTTCCTTTGAACAAGAGCATGAGACATATGGAAGACTCTGACAGCATAGACTCAATGATGAAACCATGAGATGCATGAGGCATCAATGAAACTCTCTATAGGGACTGGAAGGGTAACCAGTCAGTAGAGAAGACTATGTAACGAGATCAACTTCCTAAGGCCATGCTAATACCAAAATTATGATGACAAATGGACGTATAACTTTGTGCTATGTTCAAAGGAGAAACAACTGCTACCTATTGGAGCATATCCCTAACTTAAATTAGTTTATACCTATATTATACTCCTAGATCTTGGTTAATACATTCATTTACACTTTATTTCACCTAATTTGGCCACATAGAGAAGAAGGGTGCCTCATCCCTAGATTTTAGGGAAAACTGCTAATTTTAGATCAAGACTCAACTCCCGGTTCTTGATTTATTCATGATTTATTCCAACTCCCCCATGCAAAAATTCATCTATTATTAGGGAATGTGCACCTCCTCTTTGAGTGAGAGATTTATTCCTTAATTAATGATTTTTGTCGTTACTATTATTAGTAACTACTATTTCGGGTCAGTTAAGTGTGTTGGCACTGCTTCTCTTGTCAGTTAAGTGAGCTTAAGTGAGCTAATGCACATCACTTAAATCTTGTGGACATTAATGAGTGTGTGACATGTATCTTTAGTGGTATAGGTCGAACTATGTGGTCTCCCTTAGCTTATGACACCTATTTTAGCTATTTCTAGCTTTTTTTGACTAGAATTTCTATGTTGGAAATTCTATATATTCACCTCCTCTCTTCTTTTTGAGGATGATTGCTCCTGTATATTCATTTTTGATTAATATAATTCTCTTATTTATGGATAAAAAAATTTCTCTCATCTCTTGAATATCAACAAATTGTTTGTGTTCAATTTAACTAGAATTCTAGATCTATCGGGGTTTTTGCAGGAATTCTACATGGTATCAGAGCTAGATTGAATCTAGTGGATTGTACATGGTTTTATTTGCAGGTATAGATCATCAGGAGGTGAAGAAATAATCAATGGATCATCTCTCTCGGCCCACAAAACTCATTCTAAATCCTTTCAATTACTTTGAATGGAAGACATAGATCTCTCTGCTCCTCCGAAGCAAAGGGCTTTACCGAGTAACAATGGGAACAGAGAAAGGACCGACTGCGGCAGCGGAGAAGATAAAGTATTTCAATAAATTAGATGAAGCAATTGGGCTGATATGCCTATCAATTTACAGAGATCTCCTCTTTCATGTCAGTGGAGTCACTACTCCCGATGTGGTCTGGACCACATTGGAAGGACTATTCGGCAAGCAAGATGCAATGAGAGTGCATCAACTGGAGAATGAACTCATATCCCTAAGTCCAATTCATTTCAGTAACCTACAAGAATTCTTCACCAAGTTCAAATACCTCCTCGTTGAACTTAATTCATGTGGAGTCACGAAAGGGGAAGAACAACTCATCCTTTCAATTCTCTTGAAACTAGGCCTTGAATATTCCGTATTTGTGACATCTTTTCAAGCATCTAAATTGACTCAGGAAAAATGGAAAATGCCTCCATTGAATGATTTCATTTCAGAATTGACTCAAGAGAAAGCTAATTTAGTCCAAATGGGTGCCATCAAGCATTCCAAGAACCAAGCACTTGCGGCTACTGATGCTCCAAAGAGCAGTGGAAAAGACAAGGACAAATGAACAGGTAAATTTCCCGAATCGAAGAAGGAGAGATTCACACAATATTAAGAGAAATCTTTTGAGCCTAAGGGTAAAAAGAAGAAGAAGGAAATAACACTTTTCAGCTACTATTCCAAATTTTTTCATCCCGAATAAAATTGCATGAGGAAGACTATCGATGAGATGGCTAAGCAATTGCAACAACACAATCTCACGGTGCCCAAAAATGCAAACAAGAAAGATGATAATAGAAAGGGAGGGAGAGCACGAGATGGTCATTATTTAATGGTTTTCACATCCACTCCATCAGCTTGGATCCTTGATTCAGGTGCATTGAACCATATGGATACATCAAAAGATGAATTTTTCTCCATCGAAGAAAGCACCAGATCCCCAATTTACTTGGGAGATGCCACACCCGCAAAGGTGTGCGGAGAAGGAATTGTAGATATTGAATTGGGTTGCTTCACAAATGTGCTTCATGTACCCTCACTGTCCAAAAATATTCTCTCGATATATCAGATCACTCATTCTGTCTCTGGAAGGAAGGTGGAGTTCACTTCGGACTCCACAGTGATTATCGACATCTCCACAGGCTCACAACTTGCACATGGAATTGCAGATCACGGTTCTCATTTGTATTTATTATCCCACTTTATTCCTAAATATATTAGCAATGTATTTCTGTCACAATCTAATGATATCAGCAGGTTATGGCATGAAATATTTGGCCATCTAAACTATAAGTACTTGCATCAACTCAGTAAGGAAAACATGGTAGAAGGATTGCCAGCTATTAAATTCACAAGTGTTGTATGTCAAGGATGCATTCTTGGTAAGCATCCAGAGAAAAAGTTTGACAAAGGGAAGGCACAGAGAGATTATTCACCACTTGGGATGATTCACAGTGACATTATGGGTCCATTCCCGCAGCCTTCAATCAGTATACAACTACAACACACAGTGCCATATACACCACAACAGAACGGTGTTGCGGAGAGGAAAAATCGATCCTTAAAAGAGATGGCCAATTGTATGCTACAATCGAAATCATTAGCTCCCAAGCTATGGGATGAAGCTATTAATTGTGAAGCATACATTTAGAATTGATTTCCTCACAAATCACTCAAAGGCACCACTCCTTTTGAATGTTGGACCGGTAAGAAACCGAAAGTGTCGCACTTTCGTATTTTTGGTTCACGAGCATGGGCTCACATTCCGACAGATAAGAGGAAGGCTTTGGAGCATCAAAGTGTTGAATGCATATTTTTTGGATATCCTGGAGGTGTCAAAGGATATATATTTCTGGACTCTCACACTAAAAATTTCATTCTAGCTCGAAGTGTGAAGTTTGAAGAAGAATCACTGCATGATTTTTCAGAAGACCCTGTCGAGGAACCACTTGTTGTCACTAATGAGGAGGAGTTAGAAAATTCTTTGAGCACTTCAGAATATCCATTAGAGAAGCCTTTCAGGTATGATATAGAGGATGAGGAGCAGGTCATGGCTTCTCCAACTCATTTGAAAACTTGGACAGAGAAAACCCCGCAAGATGCGGGTGAACTAGTTGTTGATCCTGCGGATACAAGCAGGACTAGATCACATTTTTTTGGGGCTCTTCAAGCCCTGGCTGCCACAAAAAAATTTATTCCCATACATTGCTATATGTCACTTGGTTCAGATCCAAATTCACACTCTGAGGTTGCAGACATCTTCACCAAGTCCTTCACTAAAAAGAAATTTTCAGAACTGAGAGCTATGCTTGGAGTGGTGGAGACAACTGAGTAGGTCACTTTTGGCCACTAAGCATTTTTTTTCCTCTTTTTTTTGGGGGGGGGGGTTTCCCATGAGGTTTTCCCTCTTTCCTCTTTTCACGAGGAATTATTTTATGTAATGAGTACCTAAAATGTCTAAGTTGCCATGACTCAAATTTTTTGTCATTACAGTTAGGCTTAAGGGGGGGTGTTGGAGCATATCCATAAATTAAATTAGTTTATACCTATATTAGAATCCTATATCTTGGTTAATACATTCATTTACACTTTATTTCACATAATTTGGCCACATAGAGAAGAAGGGCGCCTCATCCCTAGATTTTAGGGAAAACTGCTAATTTTAGATCAAGACTCAACTCCCGGTTCTTGATTTTCTTGATTTTTCTTGATTTATTCATGATTTATTCCAACTCCCCCATGAAAAATATCATCTATTATTAGGGAATGCACACCTCCTCTTTGATTTAGAGATTTATTCCTTAATTAATGATTTTTTCCATTACTATTATTATTAACTACTATTTCGGGTCAGTTAAGTGAGTTGGAACTGCTTCTCTTGTCAGTTAAGTGAGATTAAGTGAGCTAATGCACATAAATTAAATATTGTGGACATTAATGAGTGTGTGACATGTATCTTTAGTGGTATAGGTCGAACTATGTGGTCTCCCTTAGCTTATGACACCTATTTTAGCTATTTCTAGCTTTTTTTTAGTAGAATTTCTATGTTGGAAATTCTATATATTCACCTCCTCTCTTCTTTTTGAGGATGGTTTATCATGTATATTCATTTTTTATTAATATAATTCTCTGATTTATGGAGCAAAAATTTTCTCTCATCTCTTGAATATCAACAAATTGTTTGTGTTCAATTTAACTAGAATTCTAGATCTATCAGGGTTTCTGCAGGAATTCTACACTACCAATACAAGATAATACTCCCTCCACGCCCATATTTTTTTTTTTTGCATAGAAAAATGAATGATATGATACAGAGGATGAAACGAGTGTCACAAGTAAGGAAAACTAGTTCTAGCAGTGGAACGTACCTATGCTCAATGCAAGGAGATGCATGCGGGAGATGGACACTCGGGGGAATGTTCCCTCCTAGGTATAGGGTGTCAAATTGTGAAGGATATAAACAAGGATATGCTTGGTTGAGGATGCAAAAAATGTTGAGGCAAACAATTTATAATGCAAAACGAGAACCGACTAAAGGATCAATACTGCAAGAAAGGCCATGAGATGAAATCACAACGTAATGCCAAAAAATGTCATTTTTTATGAATTTTAGTCTACTTGGTGTGAAAAAGGGATAAAATTGTGATAAATGGACATTCTTTCAAATCCAATTTACGAGTGTGAAAGAGACAAGTTTACTCGACAATATTTTCCCTTTTTGAAAACGAGTCTAAAGAGAGATTAACTAAGACTCATGATCTTTCAAGTCCAATTTAACGAGTGTGAAAGGGACAAATTACTCGACAATCTTTTCTCTTTTTGAACGAGCCGAAAAAGAGCTTAACACAGACTCGTTTGGGAGATTCTATGCAGAAATTCATGGGGGGGGGGGGGCAAGTCTCCCATGCATAACTTGTGTGGAATGTTAGTATATTACAAATAACTGACATAATCTTGGGAAAAACCAAAGCTCTCCAAGTCGAGGAGGATAAAGCACTAGTGGAGGATATCGTCTCCATGATATATGAGATAATGTCCCTTACTTGAAAGGATATAGGCATGGGCATTGGATACCCCACAAGACCATCCCAATCGAAGGTGATCTCCTCAAGACTTGGAGGGAGAGAACACGGGGAAAGTAAAACTCTCACTTGTTTAGAAGGTGCAGGATCAAGAATGTTGATGACATGGTTGAAGGACACATCATCCTTTACGAGGAGAGTAGGATTGACTAGATATTGCACTGGTACACCCACTTCTTCAATTCTAGTTTGAAGAGGATGTGTGATAACAGGGATAGAGGACACATCACCCTCGACAATGGGGGTATGGTTTGGAGATGATTGTAGCAACATTACTATCGTGTCAATCAAAGGAGAAACAGGGTGTGGGGAAACCACAGATGCATCAAAATATGAAGGGACCTTAGGTGAGCCCCATGCTTCTGGTATCCCAGCAGTAGCTGGACATAAACGATTAAGGTGATCTCCTTCACAAGTCCTGCAAAGGAATTTAGGCTTACGTTTGAGATGTCTAGGCTTCTTAATGCCCCCAACATCGTTCACAATGAATGGTGATATGATCTCAACATGATTGGCGTAGGTGAGAGAGTCATCTCCTACATGATGTACAGAGGTTGGAGATGTTGAATTGATATGACTCCTGGTGACTAAAGTGGTTCCCCCAGTAAGGCTAGCAGCGGTTGGGTGCGGGTTGTCAACATGACTCGTAGAGGTTGTTGACCCATATCCAACATGATTGGTAGACATCGATGATGGAGCTCCAGTATGACTGGCAGTAAATGGACTAATGGTGAGTCGTGGCATTTGATACCAAGGTCCAGGGAAAGATTGGCTTTGAAACATTGCAGGCCAGGAAGGGTCCTGGATTACTCTTGTCCTTGTCCAGAAAGGTAGTATCCTCCACCTAACTAATTCGAAGAGGTGTGTACGGGCATCATCACTAAAGGTTGCGAAGAGACAAAAGTATGATAAGGACTATTCAAGTGAGGATATAATTTTCCCCCTTGTGAAGGGGTTTCGTGAAAAGGGAAGCTCGAACCGTAAAACTGATTATACCCACATGAAACACCCAGGGATACATGAGGACCCTTCATGGGAAAAGTATTCAAAGGAACCGACATGGCTGGTGAAGGATACAAAGAGGGGGTGTAGTAAGTATAATAAGCACCTATTTGATTATTGTCTCTTGAAAGAGCGTAGCTAGGACTGGATCCGTAAGACGGGAGGTTCCAACCTCCCATCATGAAAACTGGTTGAGGGACATGACTCATATCAAAAGAAGACATAGGCATTGGGGGCATGGTGCCCCTAGATCCAATGCTAGGATTCATATAAGTGGACCAGGGAGAGGATTGCAAGGGTGAAGGCATATCAATAGGATAATGACTAGAGATCCAAGGCGCAGACTAAGTGCCATAGTTCCGCATACCATTATGAAAGGTATAAGGATTCGTCCCCATGAAATGCGTAGGCATCATGGGGTGAGTAGCGGTAAACGAGGGAGCCAAAGGAACTCCACTATCCATGATAACAAAAAATCAGTATAGACTCCTAAGGTTAGCTAGTAATCAAAGAGCACACCAAAAATCAAAGGGCTAATGTGCAAACAAACGGGGTAAAGTGGATGAAAGTGGCATCCCTCCCTAAAGAAGGCATGTCTCACCCAAGAGGGGCCTAAGACTCCTTGCTAAAGATCGGAGGTAACATAATCAATTATAAGGGCCCTCGTGGGCTTAACAACCAGTTGGTTAGATCCCCCATGGAGAGGTACTCCTCCATAAAGTATGTGTGTTTTCCAACCCTTATCTGACCCATGGTACCTGCAGAATAACCCCTGCAAGTAATCTATGTGGCACCTAAGTCAAGAAACTAATAAACCACTGTATAAATGATGCATAGGAGAGAAATTGTAAGTCAGGTCCACCGTATGGGAAGGGTAGAAAAGCCCGAAACCTTGAAAGCACCTCCTCTCATGGAGGTAAAGGCACTAGCAAGATCCCCAGATATGAATAGGTCCCCAGAAATATCTCTAACTCTAATAAGGTATCAGGGGGATATCCCTTCAACCAAACTCACGTGACCTCGTGATTAACTCCGGTGTGAGCAAAGCCTCCTCATATTACCAATTATACAATGGATTTCTCCACTCCCTTTCTCAGACACATATGTTGATTTAATTTCCTTGGAGAAGTTTACTCACAAAATCCTATTCCAAGGCACTAAATCATAAGCTAGTTCGTGCACCCTAGAAAATAAAATCGTGACTAATCAATTTTAAATTATAGTGTTAATTTTAGTGGTCGTGATTACTCAAAAAGGTATGGTAGTGAAACTCATGATGTTATGACTGCAAGAAAAGTAAATATGAAAATAATGCAAAGTCCTAACTTTAACTCTAAATGAATGATATGCTTCTAATAACAAATTCAATTTTCAATTTCAACTCTGCAATTCAGAAGTAAAAATGCAATATTTCATTACATGCACTAAGCTAATGACAAGGAATCAAAAAACCAAAATGCCAAGCAATGCAAAATGCCTATTTTTGTATTTTCAATATAATAAAAATGAAAATGCATGGACTGAAAAGCAACTTGATATATAAACTCTACTGTGTATAGAAAGAGATAACTCAAGAAGGATACCAAGTAGAAAAATACCCAACCCAACGTACAAGGACAATCAAAATGAAAAGATGATGAGAAAGACTCCGCCCAGAAATTCAACCAAAGATAGGTTTCTTGTCATTCCACAAACACTTAACAAGCACTACAGAGACCTAAGAAGCCTCAACAAACATCAAATCCCACCCAACAACCACCAGACCCAGAAAAAAGGCAAGGAAAGCTGATGTACGCGACTATTTAGGAAAACATAGTGTATATACGCAGCTTGTAGAGGGACAACCTGCGTGTGTACGCGACTGTCAAGGAAAAAAGCACGTATATGTTTTAAAAAAAAAGACCAGGCAAGGAAGAAGGCTGGAAACTTAGACCCAGAGTGAACAGAGGTTTTCAAGCAATGATACGACAAGAAACACAATATGAATGAGAGAAATCTAAGGAGAAAAGTACTCCATACCCTAAGAAAGAAGATTCAATCCCCAGTATGGTCGCCAATTCTGGTATGAGGAAAATATCTCTATGGCTAGGGTAAACCACACAGACGGAAATGACTACAGAAATCAACTCTCTTATCAAGTATGCTATATAAACAAATATGTTAGCAGGACAATATAAAAGGCCTACCTCATTCAGACTTTTGATGAAGTCCACCATTGAGTACTTAACCCAAACAAATATATCTGCAACTAGTCCTCAACAACCAAGCAAAGAAAGCATATGGTGATATTATATAATGTTAGCACATTCAATAGCATAATCCATTAATAAACATGACAAATACACCCATGGAATAATAATTCAAATATTTGCAAGCTATCAATTGGACGGGAAAAGAGTATTTCTATTAATATATGATCAACAAAAGTGAAAATGTTACAGACTTTCATGTCATCATGGTTCAGAACCAAGAAACTAAGTTCCTTCCAGATGGGCCTCCACCACTTCAATCCTCCACCAAAGGCAAGATTATAAGAGAGAAACAATGAGGTTCTCAATTAATAAGGGAAGAGCTTGGGGGATGAACACTATGTTTAGACTTAAAGGACAAAGGGATGCAGACTCAATATGAAGTAAATAATTCCTCTAAAGTAACTTTGCTCTCAAAGTTGAATTCTTTGTTTCCTTTCCATAGCTCAGAATTGGCCCATTTATAGCCTTAAAAATGGAACTGAAGGGCCGATTCAGAATGTTTCCAGTATATGGAATACCAAGGATCATAGATCTCATGTTGTGACATGGAAACCTGACATTAATTTTCATTTTCTAGAACAAATCTCGATGTACGCGGGCTGTAGTGGAGCAACATACGTATACACATGCTATATAGTAGGCAAGATGCGTACATGTGGAAAAATATTTATTTATAGCTCTGGATTTTACAAACATGGATGATAAGTCTGCATGGAGAAATGGGAAAAGGACTTCTGGGAAATATTTCATAGGGTGAGGCAAATCTTTCTATAACACTAGAATTGCTCCAAGTGTTATGGTTGATGCACCTACATGCATATGAAATGTATTTTCCCAATATGGAAATACTAGTATAGGTGTTGTTACCATCTTTTGTTTTGAAGTGTCCAATCCTTGTTGACAGTCCTCATTCCATTGAAATCTGATGTCCTTCTTTAACAATTTTTCCATTGGTGTAGTAATCGGCGCATACCCCTTTGTAAATTTCCTGTAATAGCCTGTGTGTCCCAGTGTTTCTCTTAACTGGCGCACTGAATTTGGTGGTGGTAAATTTACAATGACTGCAATCTTACCAGAATCCACTAGTAAACCTTGTTTACACACTATATGTACCAACAATATTCCAAAAGGTGTCCCAAAAATTCATTTCTTGATGTTCAATGAAATCTAACATTGCATGCATCTTTCCAACATTAGTCTTAACATTTCTACATGATATTTTAACAAACTATATACAATCCAGTCATCGATATATACTTCTAGAAACTGATGTATGAATTCCTTAAAACAAATTATGACTACTCTTGAAAATATGGCTAGTGCATTCTTCAACCCAAATGGCATGACTTTATATTGGTAGGATCCCCATTCTGTAGAAAAATTCATTTTATACATGTCTTCTAGAGATATTTTGATCTGATGGTAACTTGCGAATCCATTTGTGAATGAATATGCTTCTTGGCCTCCCACATTCTCAAATCCTTGTTGACAGTCCTCATTCCACTGAAATGTGTTGTCCTTCTTTAACAATTTTTCCATTGGTGCAGTAATCGATGCATACCCCTTTAAAAATTTCTTGTAATAGCCTGTGTGTCCCAGTGTTGCTCTTAACTAGTGCACTGAATTTGGTGGTGGTAAATTTACAATGACTACAATCTTACTAGGATCCACTAGTAAACCTTGTTTACACACTATATGTACCAACAATATTCCAAAAGGTGTCCCAAAAATGAATTTCTTGATGTTCAATGAAATCTAACATTGCATGCATCTTTCCAACATGAGTCTTAACATTTATACATGATCATTTAACAAACTATATACAATCCAGTCATCGATATATACTTCTATAAACTGATGTATGAATTCCTTAAAATAAATTATGACTACTCTTGAAAATATGATTGGTGCATTCTTCAACCCAAATGACATGACTATATATTGGTAGGATCCCCATTCTGTAGAAAAAGTCGTTTTATACATGTCTTCTAGAGATATTTTGATCCGATGGTAACCTGCGAATCCATTTGTGAATGAATATGCTTCCTGGCCTCCCACATTCTCTAAGACCTCATCTGTAAAAGGGGTAGGGAAAGGGTCATATAAGAAAGCATCATTAAGTTTCCTCATATCTACACAAATCCTTATCCCCCCTTGTTTCTTGTCTTGGAATACCATAGGACTGATCCATTCAGATTCCTCTACTGGTTCTATGATACTAGCTTCAAACATTCTGTCAATTTCTTCTTTCACTTTTTGCTTATACATTGGATTCAATTTGTAGGGTCTTTTCGTGACAAGTCTAGCCTCAGGTTTTAGAGGTATCTTCATATCACCTAGCTCCATGCTATGGATTTCATCTCTGTGAAGGTCATTGGAAACATGTCACTGTATTCGTGCAGTAAATCTGTTATTATTTCTATTGTTTTCTCACCCCAATAGTCTCCAATACTTGCCATTTTAGGATTGTCATTCATCCCAATGTTGACTTTATTTACTTTTTTTGGTGCAACAAATACTTTTGACTCCAGAGATGGACCTTCCACCTCTCTTTCTCCTTCAATCTCTATAATCTAAATGTTGCACATATCATCTTCATCTGGTGCTTCTTCTTCCACATGATATCATGAAAGTACCTCTTTGACTATCTGTCTATTTTTTTGTTGATATTCTGTCATGATTTCAACCTCTAGTTCATTAGTAAATATCATTCCCTGTATCAACTTCAACGCTGAATCAATATTGGGGTTCTCATGTTCAAATGAGAAGGTTACTACAAAATTTTGATGTAATCTTGTCCATTCTGTAGTGCCTCTGCACAACTCTTGGTCTATATACTAGTTCCCTAGGATTCCTTCAAATGTATGGATAAAGTGATGAGGCCATTCCTCCGGTGGTGTCATCATCCACTATGTTCTACACTTCGTTAAGTGTTCAACTGGTGTTCCCTGTCCATCATACCTATGCATTTTATTGCTCCCCTGCTCTGCACCAAATCTAATTCGCAGTATTCCTTTACACTGATACCAGTCTTGAATGGTTTCTTTGTGTGCACCCCACCCTCTTGTAGGTGTTTCCTTGAGTGCAATATCTAAGGAAAATATACTCTATTTTTCTAACACTTCCTCTTCATATTTTGTCACAAATTCCTCTAAGTCATTTAAACCATGAAAACTGGGAGGTTCTCTTATCTCTCTACCAATCCATATCACTACACGGTCTATTCTTGCGCACCTTCTTATTGAAACTTCATGTAATCGCCATTGCCAATTCTCCAAAACTGTATCTGAGTCAAAATCATATGATGTAATGCTTCTCCACCTGAGTACCCCATCTACAATTGGGTTAACACAATCCTCTTCTCACACAATGGTTCTGTACAACTAGTTTATTTCCTCCATATCTAAACAAGTGGGCTCTACAAACCTTTCTCCTTCTGAAGGATCCAATGGGGCAATGACTCTATGTTCACTTGATTCAAAAGTAATTTTCCTTATCTTTAGATTGATTATATCTTGGTTATCAAATGCCCAATCCAATCCAAGCAATGTTGGGTAAGGTGTTGTGCCATATACTATCTCTATTACTTCAAAATCTGTCATAGTGTGCACTCCATCCAAATATACTATCACACCTTTAAGCCTTCCAATTGGTAACACTCTGTGTTGATTTTCTAATTTTAACTAAACAAGTGAATATCCTAGTGTGGGTTCTCCCATGCACTTCCATTTTTTCTTATGTAAGACATTTACTTCAGAGCCTAAGTCCAGTATGATATCTCCCATATTGAAATCCCCAATGTTGGCATTCACTCCGAGTTCTCTGCTTCTCCTTCTTCTTGTATGGAGATGATTGACTGTTTTCTGTTCTAACTTTCCTTTTACCTTGGTGTTACATATTTCTAGAATATATTGTAAAACCTTAAAAAATGATGGGTCATTGAATAACATAATACAAGATTGCAGAAAAGTCTTTATGGTACTTATATTGTTCTAAAGGTTGTTCTTTACTGGTATGGTCCATTGAGGAGGGGATTTCGTACATTGGTAATTTCTGAGTGTGCCGCGCGACTAATGTAGAAACGCCATTTTGCTTGAGAAAATCATGTCTAGCCTACTTAAATGTTTCCTTTTCTTTTTGTGCATCAAAACTATTTCTGTGGTTCAATATTATTCTTAACCCATTGGTGTTGCACTGGATCTTTTTTTACTGCGTCAGTTCCTGTATTGGCTCC
Source organism: Picea engelmannii (assembly GCA_009831015.1). Lineage (NCBI taxonomy): Eukaryota > Viridiplantae > Streptophyta > Pinopsida > Pinales > Pinaceae > Picea > Picea engelmannii. The sequence continues at coordinate 33,301 of ML841103.1, forward strand.
TCCTTGAGTGACTATATTGATATTTCTCCCATCCTCCTTGGCTTATGCAAAAATCTAATGGACATTCTGGTTATTTTGGTTCTTTGTTTGTTGGATCTTTCCCAAGAGTGGTAGACAATCTTCTATGTCATGATCTGATGCATGACAATACATACATGTCGTTGGTGGGAGTGGAAAATCCCTTGCATAATGTCCCAATTGTAGGCAGTTGTGTCACACTACTAGTATTCTACCTCATCCAAATCCTCCTCTGCCTCATCCTCCACCTCTATATCCACCTCTATCTCCTCGTGGCACGTTGTACCGGGGTACCTAGTTATACTACACATGTTTATACTGTGGCTGCGCATTATCGTATTGTTGCTACACATTATTGTATGGTGGTGGTACTGAATTGAACTGAGGTGTAGCTTGTCCTGTCATCATTTCTTATTGCACCCTATAAGTATCTGAATTTCTTTCTCTCATCAGCTCCATATTCCTACAATCCTTATCATCATGACCAACTGACTTGCAAAAATTTCAATATGAACTTTTGGGTACTGTCTTATACTTATGCATCATCGGGCAATGATATGGATCATGTCCATGTGTCTTTATAATCTCACACCATGGTCCTCCTATTGGAAATGGGTTTGGAACCCTGTCACCATATACTACGCAGAAGTTGGACATTCATTCTTATGGTGTCCTTATGTCCTACATAAGGTACACCAAACAACTTCTCTTTTCTCTGCACCCTTATTCTGGTTAAGTTGAAATTTTAGATTCTTCAAATCCTCCTTCAACTCCTCTATTGCTAGATCTATCTGTTGATACTGGTTCTCTTCCAGTTGTAAGGATTCCACCAGAGACTCTGCCTGAGTTTGTAACTTCTTATGTCTTAATGGGTATTTCAAATGTGGTAATAATGAGTTCACAAATAGATGCCTATGTTGCATGTCAGTCATTGCATATTTCAACTTACCCTTTAGACTCTTAAACCTATGATCAATATCCCAAACAAAATCACCTGGTTTTTTCCTGATTTCAATCATTTCAGTTATATACTGGTCCTCTGATCTGGGCTTCTAAAATTCGTTTATCAATAGTTTTTTCACGTCTGTAATAGTCCTTGTTACTCTTGGTGGATTGTTTACATCTAGTCTCATGTACCAATCTAGTGTGCGGTCTCTTAGCATGATAGTTGTTGGGCGCATGCCTATTTTGAGGTAAGTGTTGGGTATGTGTTATATTCTTTGCATGTGTGTGTGTGGGTGCGTCAGATATGACAATTGCAGATTTTTCTATTTTTAGCGGTTTACTAAATTAATCCCGGATTAAGGGATTAGGGTTTTGGTATCTACGAAATACCTAAAAAAATTGTATATATTGTATGGTGAATGGTGAAATTCAATATAATGAATATAAGAAACGTTTTCCCGGTTGAGGTTTTTCGGTATAAATCTTTGTGTACTATGTGAATGAGCCATTGATTAATTTCTGTTTTTCTTAAGAATCTATATGCATTGCTTTAATTCATAGGTTTAAAACTTACCTGTGGTATCAGAGATCATTTTTGGATTCAGAGGGATGCCTTTGTTATTGAGGGTTTGGCTCAGTCTTGATAGATCAATTTTATCTTGGGTCTGTGATAAACCTATGTTTAGTGGGAGATTTTGCAGTGGAGATTCAAGTATAGAAAGAGGAATGATGAGCTCATCTAGAATCGAGATAGAGAAGTTCAACGGTAAAAAAATTGAGCTATGGAAGCTCAATATGGAGGACCTTCTTGTAGACAAAGAACAATGGATTTCTATGTATCCTGGTACACAACCTACTGGTACCCCGTCTACTAGCACACAGACTATTGGTACACAACCTACTAGTACACAAACTACTAGTACACCACCTATTGGTATGTCGAAGGAATATTGGGAGAAGTTGGACAAAATAGCAAGGAGTACTATTCGGCTCTGCCTAGTAGATTCGGTTTTGTTGAATGTCTCAGGAGAATCTACAACCAAGGAACTATGGGATAAGTTGGGGAATTTGTATCAATCAAAGTCCCTGGTAAACAAGGTGTTTCTTTGAAATAAGTTGTATCATCTTAGGATGGAAGATGGAGATTCTGTGACAGAACATCTAAATGCCTTTAATACTCTGGTAAGTCAACTTGTCTCTGTTAATATTACAATTGCAAAAGAAGATAAGTGTATTACTTTGTTATGTTCTTTGCCAGACTCTTGGGATAATCTGGTTGTAGCAATTGGTAGTATCACTCAATCTACATTGAAGTATGAGGATGTAGTTTCATCCTTGTTATCTAAAGAGATGAGGCGGAAAAGCATGGATAATCATAGCATGAATTCTTTATTTATAAGAGGTCGTCCCCAAGACATGAATCCTGGTAAGCCTTTGGGGGGGATATCTAAATCTATAGGTAGATCTAAGTCTCCAAGAAAATATTTGAGGAAATGTTGGAAGTGTGGTAAAACAAGGCATTATAAGAAAGATTGCAAGTCTAAGAAGGTTGAAAAACCAAAGGGATTTGATAGTACCTCTTCCACAGAGGCGAAAACCCCCACTTAAGAAGGAGGTGATGTTTGCATGGAATCTACGGCTACACATGCAGATCGTGATGTATGGTTGATCGACTCAGGTGCGTCATACCATATGACTCCTCACAAGGAGTGGTTCTCTGCATATGAAAAATACGATGGTGGTGAAGTATTCCTAGGATATGAATCGACAACCAAAATCTTGGGACGTGGAAGGGTTAAGTTGCTGCTAAAAGATGGAAGGATTAGAACTCTCACTGGGGTTCTTCACATTCCAAAACTAGCCAGGAGCCTAATATCTGTAAGCAAGTTGGATGATGTAGGAGTGAAAACTATATTTAAAAAGAACACTTGCAAGATGGTACGAGGACAAATGGTGTTGATGAGGGGAGTTCAGTGTGGAACTCTGTACAAGTTTTTGGGAAGAACTTATACTAATGGGTGTAACAGTTATGTTGTCCTTGAGCAGACAACTAAACAAGACAAGACCAATACTATCCCTGAAAAGAAGACCATGTTGTGGCATCAAAGACTGAGGCATATTGGAGAAAATGGACTTCGAACACTACATGGTAAAGGCATGGTTGAAGGTATGTCTAATTGCACTCTAGATTTTGATTTCTATGAACATTGCATATATGGTAAACAAAATCAAGTAAGATTCCCATCTTGTGCTACAAGAGCAAAGGGGATGTTAGAATTGATACATAGTGATGTGTTTGGACCTGTTCCTATTCCATCACTAGGTAAGTCTGTGTAATATGTTCCCTTCATAGATGATTTCTCAAGGCACACATGGATTTATTTTCCTAGAAATAAATCTGAGGTAATTGATAAATTTAAAGAGTTTAAGGCTCTGGTAGAAAATCAGACAGAGAAGAAAATAAAGGTATTGAGAACAAATAATGGTGGAGAATTATGTGGAAATGAATTCGAAGAATTCTATAAGAAGTGTGGTATAGAAAGGAAGAAGACTACTCCATACACCCCTCAACAGAATGGAGTTGTAGAAAGGATGAATAGGACACTAATGGAAAAAGCAAGGAGCATGCTCAGTGGTGTCGAGTTAGGACATGAATTCTGGGGAGAGGCAGTGGGTACAACATGTTACCTGGTCAATCGATCACCTTCATCATCGTTGGATGATAAAACTCCACACGAGGTATGGTCTAGAAAGAAACCCTCTCTTCAACATCTTAGAGTGTTTGGTTGTGATGCTTATGTACATGTTCCAAAGGAAAACATGAGTAAGATGGATAAAAAGGATGAAAAGTGTATCTTTATTGGTTATAAAGATGGTGTGAAAGGTTATAAGATTTGGAACCCATAAACCAAGAAGACTTTTTACAGTCGAGATGTTGTTTTCAGAGAGCTAAAAGATGTGTCCAAACAAGAATTCCTACCAACGCAAGACGAACCTAAGAAAATAGAGCTTGAGTTGGATGATGCAAAATCTGAATCATCTAAAGAAGAGGAAGCATAAGAAGAAGAAGAAGAAGAAGAACCTCATACTCCAGTATTGAGGAGATCAATGAGAGATAAAAGGCAACCAAAAAGGTATATTCCACCTGATTTCCATTCCAATTTTTCTTTATCTATTACTGATGAAGATCCCATAACTGTTAGGGAAGCAGCAAATTCAGAGGATAGTAAACTCTGGAAGAAGGCCATGGTTGAAGAAATGGATTCCTTGGATAAGAATGAGGCATGGGATATAGTTGAGTTGCCAGCTGAAAGAAAATCTATTGGTAGAAAATGGTTGTTTAATAAGAAGTTTAATGCACAAGGTAAAGTGGAGAAATACAAAGATCGATTAGTAGCAAAAGGTTATTCCCAGGTAGAGGGAATTGAATTTGGTGAGAGTTTTTCTCCTATTGCTAAGTTAACTTTTATTAGATTTCTTTTATCTATTGTTGCTGCTTTTAATCTTGAAGTGGAATAGATGGATGTGAAGACAACATTCCTACATGGGGATCTGGAAGAAGAAATATACATGAAGTAGACAGAAGGATTTGTAGTGAAGGTAAAGAAAGAGCTGGTCTGTAAGCTAAAGAAGTCACTATATGGTCTGAAGAAATCACCTAGTATGTGGTACCAAAGGTTTGACACATACATCCTTGGATTGGGATTTGTAAGAAGTAGGGTTGATCACTGTGTATATTCCAAGCAGGTTGGTAATAACTTCATTTATGTAGTGTTGTATGTTGATGACATGTTGTTGGTAGGAAATAACATGGATGTTATCAAGGAGGTGAAATCGCAGCTATTCTCCAAATTTGACATGAAGGATCTCGATGCTGCTAACTTCATTCTGGGAATGGAGATTAAAAGAGATTGTGCAAACAAGAAAATCTAGTTGAATCAGAGAAAATATGTTGAGACGATATTGCAGAGGTTTAATATGCATGGAATTAAACCGATCAAGGTTCCTATTCCTATAGGTGTAAAGTTATCTGCAGATCAGCGTCCCAAGAAACAACAAGAAGAAGAGGACATGTCTCATGTTCTGTATTCTAGTGAAGTTGGCATTTTGATGTATGCAATGGTCTGTACTAGACCGGACATTGCACATGCAATGGGAGTTTTGAGCAGGTATATGTCAAAACTAGGGAAGGTGCATTGGACAACAGTGAAGAGGGTCTTCAGGTATTTGTGTGGCACTACCAATTATGGATTGTGATACCAAGGAAGACTAGGATTGGACAGAGTGGTGGACATACATGGCTTTGTTGATGTAGACTAGGCTGGATATATGGATCACATAAGAATACAAGTGGGTATGTGTTTAACCTATTTGGAGGAGCAATCAGTTGGATGAGAAAAAGACAGGTTGTAGTGGCACTCTCAACTACAAAAGATGAATACATGGCAGCCACTCATGGAAGCAAGGAAGCAATATGGTTATAGAGATTGTGTTCAGGTATTGGGTTGGTACAAGAAGTAGTGAGATTATATTGTGACAATCAGAGTGCAATCTTCCTGGAAAAGAACCCAACTTATCATTTGAAGACAAAGCATATTGATGTTCAGTATCACTCTGTGAGAGACATGGTTGAGGAAAAGAAGGTGTTGCTGGAAAAGGTTGATACTTTGAAGAATGTTGCAGATTCATTGACAAAGTCTGTGAGCATAGAAAATTTCTCCTGGTGTAGAGTAACAATGGGCATTGCTGCCCTGGATTGTTGACTATATAATCCCCTAGACCCCTGGATGCAAAGAAAACAAGAAGTGGGAGAATGTTGGTTATGTGTTATATTCTTTGCATGTGTGTGTGTGGGCGCGCCATATATGACATCTTCATATTTTTCTATTTTTAGCGATTTACTAAATTAATCTCAGATTAAGGGATTAGGGTTTTGGTATCTACGGAATGCCTAAAAACATTGTATATATTGTATGGTGAATGGTGAAATTCGATATAATGAATATAAGAAAGGTTTTCCCGGTTGAGGGTTTCCGGTATAAATCTCTGTGTACTATGTGAATGAGCCATTTATTAATTTATGTTTTGCTTAAGAATCTATATGCATTGCTTTACTTCACAGGTTTAAAACTTACAGTAAGGTCTATTTTTGGAAGGTAAAACCCAATTTTGGAGAAGAACAATTGGCAGGAAAAGCAACATGTAAGAGGGAAAGCTACATGCAAAGGAGGAAAGCATGCAAGACACACAAGAAGGGAAGCCTAACCATGTTAGGGTTAGGGTTTTGGTAAGAGATTGTAACAACTAAGAAGCTAGTAAATTAGTATAAATAAGAACCTAGGAGGTCTAGGTGGGGGGTTCAGAAGTAGTTTGTGTTTTTGGCTCATTGTTGTTCGGGTTTTGGGACTGTGGGAAAGGTTCCAAATAGTTTTGATATGGTTTTGGTAATCTGTTGAACCATAGAAGAGTAAAATAACTATATCTTGAGGGTTAGATCATAGGTTGAGGAGTTTGGTGTGATCTAGTCTGCCTAACAGAGGTTGTTGAACCTTTTCATGATTGTATGGTCGAAAGTGTAATGCGTGTAATGCCATATTTTGCAGAAACCTTATAAAAGAGACTAAGAATCTAGATATCTGTGGACGTAACCCAGGAGGGGATGAACCATGGTAAAACTTCTGTTATGTGTGTTGTCTATTGCATATTTACCTTCTGTCAATAGTTAGATTATGAATGGATGGATGAATGATTCAATTACATCAATTAGAATGTATGCATATGATTAAAAAATGAATGAATCTTAGGAATACTAGAGAGAATAATCAGATCAAGGCATGAGAAGATCAATTATAATCCCAGATCTCCACTCTTTCCTAGACTGCAAGCACTTGAGTTTTGCAATCACCCATAGAACTATCTTGGGTGATACTATGCAGTACATCATGTGTGTTATGTTTCCTTCTAGTTTACGAGGAGGAATGATAGGTTTAGAGGGTTTTGTTGGAAACCTGTTCAGATCTGAACCTGGGTCAGCCCAAGAAGTAGATAGAGAGATTAATAACCAACAAATGGTTCCGTTACCAGCTGGAACTACATGTGATTGAGTGAATGGGATCTGTAGAAGAAGCATGCAGATAATGAAGGTATAAAAAGGAATGATCAGGCTGTGGAATCCAATGAAGGCACAAATCGAACGATTGTTAAAAACAAAGGAACTTGATTTTTCACAAAAGGATAAGAGAAACCCTAAGATAACACCGCACAAATATCTGTATAAATACGTGTTTAGCGACTTGCATGAGGTATTTTTCTGTGATTTCCCACACGTGTTGCAAGAGTGTCTATTGAGGTTAAAACACAACCACCCTACAAATAGAATCAAACAGCTCGAGTGAAATCATGTGGAGATCGCACAATTACAACAAGTTAACAACAAATTCATGCACACAATATATTTCTGGTTAGACAATATTGTTGCAAGGTTTATCACATAATTTGAAGTAGATACCGCGAAGTCTTATAGCGCACCAGAGTAGTAGTTTCTAAAAGGAACTAAGGTAGGTATATCAGATCGTTGTATACTTCAATCCAGATTTTACTATATAACAATGGTGTGATGACTATGGAATTAGACAACTAAACTTCACTACGTGCATGGGGGAAGGGGGGAAGAGTTGGAGAAATGAAGGAAGAGATGGATAAGGGAAAGAAGGAGGAATCCATGGACCCAATCATGATGGAGGAAGATCAGATAAAGTAGATAATGGCAACAACTAGAAAGACGTGTAGTGGAGTACCTTACCAATATAAGACGAATAATAAGAAGAGAACCATAGCAGATAGAGAGGACTTGGCAAGTGATGAGGAAGAGGTAAAGGATCTATAGGTTATGGAGAATATTGAGGAAATCCTGCGCATAAATTATGAAAGGAAAATAGAGGGTCCAAGGGTAGGAACATAAGGCAAAAATACAATCCATATCCATATTAGTGTGGAACCCATAACCCCATGTGCGACTAGTACACAAGAAAGAACACCACCATTTAGAAAACCAAATTTTAGTGTAAGAAAGACAACATGAAGTACATCCAAACAAGGAGTAGCAACTGGAGGAGCC
>ML841104.1:13314-23986 GCA_009831015.1 Picea engelmannii
CCACAGATGAGCAGATAAGAAAACATTTTGGTAAAGCCTCTATCCAAGATGAAAGAGTTTGTGTACTCAAGCTAGAGCTCATGGAGACGAATTCCCTATTGAAAAAGGAAGAGATGACTCCCATGTTGGGAGGGATCACTGATGTGTTATTGATTTATGGACAGCCATTTTTCAATTCGAAAAATGGTCCAGGATGAGCAGTTCCTTTTTAGTTCGGAAAGTGTTTGAGATTTATGACAGACAGGCATTTTCCAGTTCAGAAAATGGTCCATATCGAACGGTCATTTTTGTAATTAGAATGGTTCTATGGATTGTTGATGTACCATAGAAAACGATTTCCCATTGTACATGGGGAATGGTCTAGGACAATCTCTCTTCTTGATGGTTAATCAATAAGATTGGTCCACCTCGCCAGACAGTCATTCTTTCGAAGCTCGTAGTTGTGAGTAGTTTTGAAGAATGGTCTGTTTTGGAGGTTGGTGCAGGACAATCATTTCCTTAGTAAATGGTTTGGACATTCATTCCCTATGACATAGTCATTCTCTCCAAGTTTCACTTTGTTTAATGCCGGAGGAATGTCCCAGATAGGTGAATGGTCCAGGTTCAACAATCAGGACAAGCATTCCTTAGGGCAGACTCATTCTCTCCAAGTTACACTTTGTTTAGTGTCAGAGGAATGGCCCGGGGTGGGGAATGGTCTAGGCTCAGAAATCAGGACATTTATTCCTCCTTGCTTGAGAAGAATAGTCCAGACAGCTCATCATTGATGTTTGACCTTATGACAGCAGATGCTCTTCCAGATCTCACAGATGTGAGTGGAAGAATGGCCCAGATAATTCAGTTTATATCATAAAATTGTTTATGTGCAGGTTGATATCATATGATTGTTATGAAGACTGTATGTCTCTAGAAAGTATATGTATACTATTGTGGTGGATGTGTTCCACTATTTGTGACTATACGTCACTGATCAAGTACCTGTGTGCTACTTGGTGTGGTAGTGTACCATTGGATTGTAGTTGTATACTACTATGGATAGACACAATTGTGTTCTATTGAATGATATTATTATGATTGCCTTGAAGACTATCAACAGTGTTGGAATTGATTATCAGCTAGATGGACGATCAATGGACAGAGATTTCCCAGATGGAAAATGGTTCAAGATATTTATTATTCTAGGACATATGTTCAGATTAGAAGAATGTCTCTTGTGTCACTTTTTGGAGTGAGTGACTTATCCAGCATCATGTCTAACTACTCAGATGGAGTATGGTTTCGAGAGATGGTGTAGTTGATGACACTGATGGTGATGATGGTGCTCATGATCTAGTCATGAGATATTCTATACAACTATGTTGATGCTACCGGGTGAATGGTATGTTTGTGCTCAAGACCATTACCTGTAATACCTCCCTAGCTAAGAGGGAGTGTTGATATTATGGTAGTTGTGGGAGGTATTTACCTCCACATGTAAACCTGATGAGAATAGAATATTCTGGGAAGCAAGAAGAAACCCTAATGAGTTGGCTAATAACCCTAGAAGACAAGTCGGCTCAAGAGGATAATTTGTATTAGGTTATTAGCCTCCAATAGAAGAATTCGGCCAGAAAAAATATTATATACTAAGTAAATAGGCACCCAGAATGAGAAGTCGGCCCAGGAAGTTAGCGAGAATTAGTATAAATACAGGAGGCTAGTCTTCATTATGGTAGGCATTCTCAAAACTGTAGAGCTCACTTGTGCGCATTGAATTTAGCCAGTTTGTGCGCAAGTTTGGAGGAGAGGTTTTCGTTGCAACTGCTGCAGCTAACAGATTGCATTTTGTCTTGGACTATCTTTTGGTTATGGTTTGGAATATCTAATCAGCTCTTGTTTGGTGCACTATCCTTGGAGAAAGGTGTGCCACCCTTTGTTTGGCTATCTAGCCTAGGTTTTTCTTCCAGATTGATTCTCTTTCAAGGTTAAGGTGCTCGGAGGGTGGCTTCGACCTATGGTTGGGTGACAAAAGTGATATTGTCTATGGAAAAATGAGCACATCCATCATATTCTAACATTCCACTCCTCGGGGAATTACTCTTTCTCGTGGTGTTCATGATCATTCCATCCCCCATGTTCCTGGTAGTCTTCCTCCCAATGTTCTCCCTTATCATCATCCCTTTGCCCAAAAGAATGAAATTGAGAAAATCGTGCACGCGTTTCTCCAAGAGGGTGTTATACGCCCTAGTACCAGCCCTTATTCTTCTCCCATGGTCATGGTACTCAATAAATAAGGTACTTGTGCATGTGTCCTGACTTTTGTGCCCTCAATAAACTCACCATCAAGGAAAAGTTTCCCATTCCTGTCACTTATGGTCTCTTGGATGAATTGAGTGGTGCCCAGTTCTTTACTAAAATTGATCTTCGTTCTTTCTACCAACAGATACGTATGAAAGAGGAAGACATTAATAAGACTTCATTTTGAACTCATGAGGGCCACTATGAGTTTTTGGTCATGCCCTTTGGCTTGTGTAATGCTCCCTCCACTTTCCAAAGCCTCGTGAATCATGTCTTTCATCCTTTTCTTCATCATTTTGTCTTAGTTTTCTTTGATGATATTCTCATCTATAGTAAAACCTGGACATCCTATCTTTCTCATGTGGATCTAGTTCGACATCTACTCTCTCAGCACCAACTTTTCCTCAAACAATCTAAATGTTCTTTTGGAGCCTCGGAAGTCGAGTACTTGGGTCATTTTGTTGGCAAAGTAGGTGTTAGGGTGGATCCTAAGAAGATTGAAGCTATGCAAGATTGTCCTTGCCCCAAGACCATCAAAAGCTTGCGTGGTTTTTTGGGTTTAGCACATTATTATCACAAGTTTGTTAATAGTTATGGAAAGATTGTGGCACCTCGCACTGCTCTCCTTAAACATAATTATTTCACTTGGAATCACGTAGTTAATCAGGCCTTTCAATACTTGAAGGTGGCTATGTGCACCACTCCCATCTTGTCCCTTCCTGATTTCACAAATACCTTTGTATTGGAATGTGATTCTTCTAGGAGAGGAATTGGAGCAGTTCTCATGAAGGATATTCATCCGTTGGCACCTTTACCAGTAAACCATTGTCAGAGTGGCATTTGGGCCAATCAATCTATGAAAATGAAATGTTGGTTATTTTGCATGCAGTGGATCTCTGGCACCCTTATCCATTGGGGAAACGCTTCCAAATTAAGACAGATCATCAAAGCCTCAAGTATTTTCTAGATCAATGAACTTCCTCCCCGAAGCAACAAAAAAGGGTGACTAAGCTCTTTGGATGTGATTGAGATCATTTACAAGAAAGGCAAAGAAAAGGTGGTGGTTGTCGCTCTTTCAAGAAAATATGAATATGAAGGGTCCCTTTTTTCCCTCTCCTTAATTTTAATAAATTGGCTCCAAGCTATTCGTTGGGAATGGCTACAAGATCCCAAAATTTCACATCTGATCCAACAATTGCAATCCAATTCTCCAGTTTCCCTCAAGAACAATTGGCACAATGATGAGCTTCACTACAAAGTCCATTTGTATTTAAGTAAACAATCAAAACTTAAATCCATGGTGCTTCCTGAGCTTCATTCTACACCCATAGTTGGGCACTCATAGTTTACCGAAACCTATGACCAGGTCGAACATTATTTTTTCTGGGATGGTATGAAACGGGACGTTCGCACTTTTGTGGTAGAATGTGATTTTTTTCAACGCAACAAGGGAGAAACAGAAAAATCTCCTGGAACACTACAACAGCTTCTAATTCCACCCTTTATTTGGAGGGACATATCTATGGATTTTATTATGGGATTACCTAAATCAGGCAATAAGTTAGTCATCAGGGTGGTCGTTGATCATCTTTCCAAGTATTCTCATTTCTGTGATCTACAACACCAATTTACCACCTCCATTGTGGCTCAAACTTTCATGGATAATTCCTTCAAGCTTCTTGGCATACCTCATTCTATTGTTTCTTATCGAGATCCCATTTTCACCAGCAATTTTTGGAAAGAATTGTTCAAGCTACAGGGCCCCCAATTGCATCTAAGCATCACCTATCATCCCCAGACTGATGGTCAAACTGAAGTTGTCAACAAGTGTTTGGAAACATATTTGAGGTGTTTTTCATCTGAAAGGAAAAATCAATGGGCTCAATTCTTACCATTAGATGAATTGTGGTACAACACTTCTTACTATACAGCTACTCGCATGACTCATTTTGAAGTAGTATATGGACAAAATCCACCTTTAGTTCTCTCCTACATGCCAGGTGTTTCAAATGTCCGGGTAGTTGACCAAACGCTTACAGTTCGAGAGGCTATTCTTTGTACCCTCAAAGAGAATTTGGTCATGGCTCATAATCGCATGAAGCAAAAAGAAGATCAAGGTCGCTCTGAACATCAATTTGTTGAAGGCCGACAATTTTCAGAAATTGGTGCCCAAATTATATGGTCCTTATACAGTTATCAAGTGCGTAGGATAGGTGTCCTATCACTTAGATTTCCCCAATCATTCTAACCTCCATCATGTTTTTCATGTCTCGTGTTTAAAAAAGGTAATTTGAACTAAGTGCCAAACTCAAACCATCCTTCACGAGTTGGATGAAGAAGGTGTTGAAATATTGTAACTGCAAAGAGTATTATTATTATTATTGATATATTATTCATAGGATCAATCCCCGTTGTGGATTGATCATGTCGGTTATTGTAATAGGACCAAATCCCCTTTTGCGGATTGGTCAAAAGACAAATATAATAGGAAGAATAAGAAGTCAGCCCCAGCAGTTAATTAAGAGACCCAAAAATATAATTAAGGTGGGTTTACCCACCCAGTTTGAGAAGTCAGCCCTGCCAGTGAAGAGACACTTCACACATGCCAGACTTATATAAATAAAGGAGGCTAACGCCTCACTTAGAAAAAACTCACTTGCTCAGTTTGAGAGACAAGTTATGATCTGCTACCGACAAAGGAGAGAGAGAGTGGCACATATCTTGGAGAGGAATTTTTGTTTTAGCATAGAGATCTCTTGGCATTGTATTGGCTATTTATATTAAGGAAGTTTTTGCTCTGTTTTCTTCCCCTAGAGGGTTTCCCAAGATAAATGTTGTGTCTCTTATGATTGTGTATTTATCAGCGATCTTGGATTATGCTATTGTTATCTAATGAAATGAAAACATATATAATAATGGCTTAAACATTAACATGGTATCAGAGCCAAGCTGAAGGAAGCATCTTTTGCAAGAGAAAAACGTCACTGTTGCAGTACCTGCAAATTAGGGTTTTTCAAAAGTGAATCTTTTCAGCCCTAAAACTATATAGAAAGTTGTGCCCTACCCTAAGGATCAATTTGGCATCATCCGCGCACCTTTTCAGTGGTTGGATCTCCCGAAAAGTGAAACCCTAGTTTCACAAAGTACCAGAAGTACCAGAAGTACCAGAGTACCAGAGGTACCAAAAGCACCAGTCCAGAAATCTACAGATCAGATTTCAAGGGGAAAAAGTTGGATTTTCTCAGATCCAAACACACCAGGCATCTCGCCTCAGCCAAGTGCATCTCTTGGTAAGTTCAGTTTTTTATTCTGAGCACTTTCATTTTTTGGTCATTTTCCTAGCTCCAGGTAGAGATGTCTGAGAGCATTAAGCTTGTTGACAAGTTAGAAGGAGTGGAAAACTTCTATGCCTGGAAGTATAGGATTGGCCTCATTCTTGAAGAGAATGACCTAGCAAGATTCGTCAAGGAAGAATTACCGAAACCCGAAGATGTTGCAGAAAAGGCAAAGCATCAAAAGGACACAATAAGGGCCAAAAGAATCATTGTAGATTCAATCAAAGACCATTGGATCCCTTATGTGTCATCTAAGAAGACTCTGAAAGAAATGTTTGATTCCTTGATTAGATTATATGAAGGAAAGAACATAAACCGAAAGATGAATCTCAGAACCCAACTGAAGAATACAAGGATGCAGAAAGGAGAAATGATTCAGGAATATTTCTCTAGAATATCATAATTCAAAGAACATCTAGAAGCTATTGGAGATACCATAGACGAAGAAGAACTTATAATGACGGCCCTAAATGGTCTCACAAGACCTTGATATTCTTTCATCCAGACGATATGCACCAGAAAGGAGAAACTAAAGTTTGACAAGCTATGGGAAGAATGCATCCAAGAAGAAACAAGAGTAGTGAATCGGAAAGCGTTACTAGCCAAGGATGATGATCAAGCCCTAGCTACTCACACCAAAGGAGGAAGGGAGAAACCCTACTTCCAAAAGGAGACTCATAAAGAGCCTCAACAATCAAATAAATTCAATCATAAAGAATCTCATCCAAGGAGATTTCAGAAGAAAGGACAACGAAAGGAAATAGACTACTCATCTGTACAATGCTATCATTGTGACAAGATGGGACACATTGTGAAGTTTTGTCCAGCCAGAAGAGAAGAATACAAGAGAAAACAAAAGAGGCTTCATGCCCATGTATCCAAAGATGAAGAGCCACCAGCAAAGATGATAAGAGAGGAGATCAAAGACCATGTGTTGATCTCAACCCTCTAAAGATCTGTAACACCTAGAGAGGACACTTGGCTCATTAATAGTGGTGCATCCAAGCACATGACGAGACAAAGAAATATTCTCTCTTGTATCTCAGAGAAGAATTTTTCTCAGAAAGTGACACTTGGTGATGATTATCAGTACCCCATCAAGGGAGTGGGAGAATCAAACCATAAACTTAATTCAGGGAATTCACTAAAAATGAAGGACGTACTATATGTACCAGGCTTGAAGAAGAACCTACTCTCCATTTCAGCTTTAGAGAAGAAAGGATTCAAAGTTGCCTTTATAGATGGAGAAGTTCTTATGTGGGCTAAGGGCGAAACCTTAAATGAAGCAATCGTCATTAGTAATGAATAAAATGGCTTGTATAAATTAAAGGGTCACTCAGAGGCTGCTATGACCCATGCCATTGAAAACTCATGTGAACTTTGGCATAGAAGATTATCCCACATCAACTACAAGGCACTACCATACATATGCAAAGCATTCACAGGTTTACCAGAATTCAAAGGTGACCATAAAGACGTATGCAATGGATGTGCACAAGGGAAGAATATCAAGAACCCTTTTCCGAAGCAGGACAGCAAGACAGAAGGACTCCTAGAACTCATTCATTCAGATGTGTGTGGCCCAATGCCATCATCCTCCATTAGCGGGTATGTATATTATGTATAATTTATTGATGATTACTCTCGTAAAACTTGGATATGTTTCTTGAATACTAAAGATGAAGTGTTCAGTAAGTTCAAGGAATTCAAAGCCTTGATAGAGAACCTTTCTAAAAGAAACATCAAGATACTCAGGTCAGATAATGGAGGAGAATATACCTCAAAAGAGTTTGTGAACTTCTGCAAAGATGTTGGAATCAAGAGGGAACTCACTACTCCCTATAATCCCCAACAAAACGGTGTAGTTGAACAAAAGATCATAACCATACTAGAAGATGTGAAGACTATGATCCATGATCAAGATCTTCCTATGTGCTTATGGGCAGAAGCAACAATGGTAGTTGTTTATGTGCAGAACCGACTATCCCATAGTGCACTTGGGCTCAAGACACCGGAAGAGATGTTCACCGGAAAGAAGCCAGAGGTAAGCCATCTCAAAATATTTGGTTGTCCAGTGTTTATTCATATACCTAAAGAAAAGAGAAACAAGTTGGACCCTTCAAGAAAGAAGGGAATATTTGTGGGATACTGTGAGGTATCCAAGGCCTTCAGAATCTATATACCAGGTCAACATCACATTGAGATCAATAGGGATGTGACCTTTGATGAAGATGCAGTGCTCAGGAAATCTAAAATATGCCAACTTGAAGAGGTATATGAAGAGGAACCCGCAATCCCCAATACTGCAATGAGGGAGGTTCCCAAAGCTGCAGAACCAGAGAGGGAAGTCGTAATTTCCCCTGATGAGGAACTTCTAGAAGACCATGATATAGTATAAGTACAAGAACATCCTCAGATGATGATCCTTCATAAAAGAAAGTCAGCCTGGGCTAGAGAGCTTATTCAAGATGGAGAGAAGTACGGTGTTCCCCAAGGAACCACAAGACAAGTGAAAAGACCAAAACCATTCTCTAGCTATACGGCTTTGATCTGTGATCTCCTAGAAGAGGAGCCTACATGTTTTGAAGAATCCATACAGAAGAAAGAATGGGAAGATTCTATGTCAGAGGAATACCAATCCATAATGAAGAATGAAGTATGGGAAATAGTTCCCAAACCAAAGGACAAAGATGTGGTATCCTCCAGATGGCTCTTCAAAATAAAACATGCTGCTAATGGAAGTATTGAGAAGTATAAAGAAAGATTTATCGCTCGTGGCTTTTCCCAGAAGGAAGGCATTGACTATGAAGAGACATTCGCTCCTATGGCCAGATACACTTCAATTAGGACCATCATAGCTCTTGCAGCTAATATGAAGTGGAAGTTGCACCAGATGGACGTGAAGACAGCTTTCCTAAACGGTGTCATCGAAGAGGAAGTGTATATAGAGAAACCTCAAGGATTTGAGGTTGAAGACAAGAAGTCTTATGTCTACAGATTGAAGAAAGCCTTATACGGATTGAAGCAAGCCCCTAGAGCTTGGTATGGCCGTATAGACAATATCTTGACGAGCTTAGGCTTTACCAAGAGTAAAGTATACTCAAATATCTACTTCAAAATTATGGATAATGAACCAGTAATCTTACTACTATATGTGGATGACTTATTCTTAACTGGAGAAGAAAATATCATCGTTGAATGTAAAAAGAGAATTGTCGTAGAATTTGAAATGAAAGACCTCGGCCTAATGCATTATTTCTTAGGTCTTGAGGTATGGCAGAGTCCATAGAAGATCTTCCTTAACCAAGGAAATTACACGGTCGAAATCTTAAAGAGATTCGACATGCTAGAATGTAAGCCCATGAATACACCCATGGAAACGAAGCTGAAGCTGTTGGTCGATACGTCATCAGAATTGATTGATGCCACACTGTATAGATAGATTATTGGATCGTTGATGTACCTAACGAACACCAAACTAGACATTTGTTTTGCAGTGAACACCTTAAGTCAGTTCCTGGTAGAACCTAGACGTATTCACCTAGTGGCTACAAAACATGTGATGAGGTACCTTAAAGGTACAATAGATTATGGTCTCAGCTATGATGGAGATCATAATTTCACATTGAGTGGAAATAATGATGCAGATTGGGCAGGAAGTGTTTCTTACAGGAAAATCACTTCAAGATGTTGTTTCAGTTTGGGATCAGCTATGATCTCATGGCAGAGTAGGAAGCAATCTAGTATTGCTCTCAGCACAGTGGAAGCAAAATACATTTCTGCATGTTCTGCTAGCTACGAAGCTATATGGATTCGAAAGTTGTTGACCTGCCTATTTGACTTAGAGATGAGAGAAACCGTAATTCTATGGGACAACCATAGCTGCATAAAGATCACAGAGAATCATGTATTCCATGATAGATCGAAGCACATAGAGATTCGTTATCATTACATCCGTGACATGGTACAGAGAGGAGCCTTAAAGCTCCAGTACATTAGCACGGATGAATAAGTTGTTGACGTGTTGACCAAGCCTCTATCTTGTGTAAAGTTTGAGTACTTCCGAGATAAGTTTGGCATAGTTCAAAAGGACCTTCCTCGAAAGGGGGAGTAGATGTGATGTTCCTTGCTTCTGACCTAGTTGTCAAACGTAAAGCATGATGTGATGTGTTCCTTGCTTCTGACCTAGTTGTTAGATGTAAAGAAAGATGTTCCTTGCTTCTAACCTAGCTGTCAGATGTAAAGCAAGATGTTATGTGTTCCTTGCTTCTGGCCTAGTTGTCAGACGTAAAGCAAGATGTTCCTTGCTTCTGACCGAGTTGTCAGACGTAAAGCAAGATGTTCCTTGCTTCTGACCGAGTTGTTAGAGGTAAAGAAATATGAGATGTCCCTTGCTTCTGACCGAGTTGTTAGACGTAAAGCAAGATGATATGATGAGACTAGCACTGAGCTTCCGGCTGGATAGCTGTGACGTAAAGCCAGTCTAGTATCCTGCTTCTAACCTGATGGTTGTGATGTAAAGCAGGACGAGTATCTTGCTTCCATCTTGAGTGTTGTGACGTAAAGCAAGACGATGAGATGAGACAAGTACTGAGCTTCCAGCTTGATAGCTGTGACATAAATCCAATCTTGTATTATGATGAGTCAGCCTTGTGTTGTGATGATGATGATGTATCAGTTTTTATACTAATACATATTGATGCAGATGATGATGGCATTCCTTTGAGAATGATGATGTTGTTGATGAAGAAAACTTCCGATGATTTATAGATATGCCAGCCAAGATGATATTGATGATGTTTTCCTCCCACTTGATGTTGTTGATGATGGTGTTCTCTCTCTCTCGCATGATGCTGCTGAAGAATACCCTTCTTGTTAAGGGGGAGTGTTGAAATATTATAACTGCAAAGAGTATTATTATTATTATTGATATATTATTCATAGGATCAATCCCCATTGTGGATTGATCATGTCGGTTATTATAATAGGACCAAATCCCCTTTTACGGATTGGTCAAAAGACAAATATAATAGGCAGAATAAGAAGTCGGCCCCAGCAGT